>VZSZ01010350.1:146602-208600 GCA_013398815.1 Ibidorhyncha struthersii
TACCATTGGCCTTGGCCCATCAGTCCAGCCTGTCCAGATCCCTCTGTAGAGCCATCCTACCCTCAAGAAGATCAACACGCCCACCTAGCTTAGTGTCATCTGCGAACTGACTGAGGGTACACTCGATCCCCTCATCCAGGTCATTGATAAAGATGTTAAAGAGAACCAGCCCCAGCACCGAGCCCTGGGGAACACCACTTGTGACCAGACACCAACTGGATTCAGCTCCATTCACCACCACTCTCTGGGCACGGCCATCCAGCCAGTTTTTAACCCAGGGAAGAGTACACCTGTCCAGGCCATGAGCAGCCAGTTTCTCCAGGAGAATGCTGTGGGAAACTATGTCAAAAGCTTTGCTAAAATCCAGGTAGATGACATCCACAGCTCTTCCCTCATCCACTAAGCGGGTATGCTCAAATTTATCCTAAAATGGTTGGAAAACACTTCTGAAAAATCTGAAGAACTTGCAAACAGCCTTTGATTATGCATCATTACAAAACTACCAAGACCCTTTTTTTCCTTCAACTGTTATTTGCCTCCTCCTACCTGAAACACCCCCAGCCCCTCGGCAACTCCCTCTTGAAGCTCTCTGCAACATCTCAAGAAATTCAAATGCCTGCTCTCAGAGGAAAATAGTTTCTAATTAAACATACTGTGTGGGTGTGAATGAATCTGGGCCCACTCCTTGCTTCACTGATGTCAACAGAGAAATGTTTTTCTTTTTTACTGCAAGCGTCAGCAGAGGCAGGGGCGATGGGGTTTTGAAGGAACAGAGGTTCACCAGTACTGACAACTAATGTGGCTTCTCTTTAGCTTTGGTGAAAGAGCCTGAAGTTTCCTAAATTTCAGACTTAGGGTCCAGGCTTGACTGGAAGGGTGTGCGCTGGAGGGCCAGGAGAGCCTCACCGAAGGTCAGTGCGTGCCTGCTGGGCAACAGCTGGCCAAGAAGCTGGGTTGTTCATGGAAATGTTAGCTACTTACAGGTCCACTCTGGACGTGAGCATCAGGGAAGAGAATCTTAAAAACTTTCCTCTGCACCACATCAGAGCACAATTTTGCAGGCTTTGAATCAAATTTAAGTATTCAGGGAATGCTACATAGCATATTTGTGGCAAAATAGGTTATTTTGCAGACTGACAATCTACCTAAATCGTTTTCAGATATATTCTTTTGTTGATATGAGCACTGAGTTCAAAAGACAATCCTATATTTCCTCATTTTTGTTTCTGTTATAATCTTTCCAAAAAATGAAAGAAAGCTTTCTAAGTGCAGACAGACAGACACAGATCTTGCCAACATCACAACATAATACAGAAAGGTGAAGATAAAGCATCTTTCCACAGTCACTCTAGATGGTGTTCAAGCTCCTGATGATTTGATCTACATCTCCCCTTTTGCCCCCCCCCCATCTTCTTTCACACCACTAACAAAGCTCTCTGCACCGCTCAAGCAGCACAACAGCATTTTGACCAGCGTGGTTGTAGGTTCTGTTTGGTAGTAAATCCTCAGAAAACACCCATTTGGAAAACTGGAGGAGAAAAAAAATAGTGAGCTGAAAGTTTTGCCTGACACCGCTAGGAAATGCTTAGTTTGTATGTTTGAAATAACTTTGCTTTACAACACCATGGTGGATCCCAGTGATGTTAGAAGAGAGGTTCTGCCTTTGCTCCAGATAAGCCTCCTGCACTGCATGCAAGAAAAGCTGAGTGTGCTGACGGATTATAGCACCCTCATATTCCACTTAAATTCTCAGTTATGAATGCTCTAGTTGTTTTTGCAACAGTAGCTGGTAAAGTTAGGGCCTGTATGAAATAGGAAGAAATGAGAAATTTATTATATTTCAGTAACACAAAATTACATTTTCCTTGTAGAGCTACACAGACTCTCAGAAAAAAAAAAAAAAAACAGTAGCTGATCTCTGGCGGTCCATCCAGTCCTTTATGCTCATCAAACTTCATATTCCTGCACTTAACAATATATTTGCCTTCAGAGCTTAGCTTGTCTGGAGACAGGAAGAAGTGATCTGGTTTTTCATTTTGATGAGGCTAGCACTTCTCAAAGTTCACCTATGAATAATGTCAGCAGGGAGACGTGCATCTAGCTGATTCAAAAGACACCTTTGTGTCAAAATCCATCTCTTCTGACTTCCACTGGAGTGCTTCGATATGCTATGGTACCTCATAAGACTGAAATAAATGTATTTCATAGCCCTCATCTCCCACCTTCCCTACAACTATATTTCCATCCTTTTGTTGCAGAAATACCTGAGACTGCTTTTATTTTTCTTAACACAAGACCCAGGGTAATTTGAAGACTTCTCTCTTGGAATTCTTCCCCTACAAGCCATAGCTCATCAGCATGGCAGCATCTCCCCTGCACAAGAGTGGCTCCGGGGCCTTTCAGGTGCTGAGCTTCCCAGCAGGAGAGAGTGGTGCCAAGACAGTATTTTCTTGCAATAATTTGGGATTGTTTTTTTTCCCCCCTCAAACATAAACATGTTGTGTTGGTTGTTCTGATTTAAAGCTCAGCTGGGTTTTTGGTAAAAATAGGTGTTTTCCCTTGTCTGTAGTGGATATCATGGCTAAATTTTTGAATTATCACAGGATATAGTTAGCACTAAAAAAATCCTGCAAATGAGAGACTAATCACCTTCAGGAATACCAGTGAAATTGTGGCTCCAGCTGTTTTAACTTCCTACTCAGCCCCTCGGAGGAGTGATTAAAGCTGAAGCCTGAGCTATTTAGATGCAAGGCTTAAAGGTATTCCCTCCCCCAGCTGCCATCCTAGCAAACATTATTTTTCTTGGAGGAAAGGCAGCAGGCCAAGCTGCGTGACCGTGTTTTAGCCACCCTGGTGCACAGTCCTAATATGATGCAAATCAGTGATCCGTGGTTTTATATTATGTTGGCTGTGCCCGAGACGTAGGTATGGTTTTTTTTTCCCCCTATGCCTGGGAGAGGGGCAAACCAGGGACAGCAAGCCAGGAGGTGCTGAAGAGAAATCTCACATAGGTTCTGGTAAAACCTTAGCTGGAAAGCACTAGCCCTGAACTGCACGTTCTCGTTAAACTAAACAGGGAAACCCTTCTGCTTTCTAGCCTCTGTGCGACACAAGGGGACCTCCAGAAGGGGTGAGTGTTGGAGACAAAGCGTTCTTTAACCCTCAGGTTCTCAGCAGCCACCAGCATGGTTGTCAGTGTGCTGGACTCAATTACCTATGCTTACGTGGCATTTCATACTGACTGCTTGAACTCCATGGTATATAATTCTCATGACATTAATTCTTCTTATTAGAGTAAGTTGAAGGATAAAAGTGGAATAAAATACATTTTTACTAGAAGAATTGTTTTTTCATGTGTGAGGGTGAGCCTTACATACAGCATAGAAATGCTATAATGATATATGAGAAAGGGACAAAGCTATTGATAGCAAAGGACAGAATTTTTTTTATGTTAACTGAACAGCATTATTCCCCAGACTTACTTAAAACTGAACCAGTTCCATCTGGCTTAAACAGTCCTCCAATACTATGTTTCTGTATCATGCCAGAAAAGATTTGCTGTGCCCCTGGGATAGGAGCTGGACTCCTACGAATGTCATGTAGGAAAGCAGAATAATGAGTATAATGGGACAAACAAGAGAGAGAAAAAGAACAGAGGCATTCTCCAACTCTTGCTCTCTTTTTTTAAACTAAATTTGAATTTTACTTACATAAAAGTGTGGAACAGAACTTGTTTTGTCTCGGATTTCTGTGACCTTGTCACAGCAGGGTGGCTGGGCCTTGCCTATTTGCTGCATTTAGTCAGCATTGGATGTAATGAGTACTAGAAATCCCATGGACAACCTTGGGGTTCTGCAGGTTGAAATACCAGATTAATCTTGCCAGTTCAAGCACTTCAAATAATCACTAGAGTTGCCAAATTCTTATTCAGCTTACACTTCAAGGGGGTGACTACTGGTTTGCCGCACCACCACCACCGTTGCAGGGTTGCACGCACACTACACTGAAAACAGGTCCCCACCCCACTCCCCGTAGGCCTGAGCTGCTCCCAACCCAAGACACAATCTGTCATGCTGATCTGGGAGGAGAAATTTGCCCTGAGCACAGAAGACGTTACTTTGTCTCTTCAGTAGAAGACAATTTTTATTTTGTTTTTCTGCCTGAAAATAGTTTCGTTTCCTAAATAAAATAATAATAAAAAAACCCCAAAACGTGTAGGTCTTGGACTGGGATATTTCAGAGCCTGAGTAATACAGGTCCCACCTGCAATAGCATCCAGGCCCCTTAGGAAGTTTTGAAGACTACAGGCTTGCTGTCAGTGCCAGCCCGAAACCAACCACAAAAAGCATTGCTGAAGAACATGAGGTTCCTTTGGTCCTGCAGTGAATTTACAGTGGAAGAAGGGTCTGGGGAAAAGAAAGAAATGAAAAAACGGGGGCAGCTTGTCAGTTGTGAAAGCTCTAGCTGAGGATGCTTGAGTGACCCTTAAGTAAGCCTGATTTCCTGAAAGCAAAGAAGGGCTTGGAGACAGGGAGCATGTAAGGAACTGGCAGAGGAACAGCGGCTAATCCCTGTCCCTGTTTCGGTATCACAGGAAAACACAAGGAGATCTTACACTGGGACTCAGTACCATACCTCATTATTTCCCATTCTAGCAAAAGTTTTATCATGTCAGCAAAATGATTTGTGGTATATGACACTCAAAATTCTGATCTGATAGAAAAGCCCAAATATTACAGTGGTGCTTTGATCTAAAGTAGCATAAAACAGAGACAACCCACTCATGTATCAATTAATTTTTCTTTACCCAGAGCCCCTTTTTTCACCACCCTGAGTTTCTCAGTGGATGCAACACAGATGTATGTCCTTGTCATTGTACCCCTCATGCCAGGTGTCAGCTTTGTAAGATGACCTTCACCACTCCACATAGCTGCTCGGTGCAAGACTGCTGCATCATCTACAGCCCCCCACTTAAACCTTCTGGGACTGAAACTATTCATGGGTTTTCCACTGAAATGCTGGAGAGGAATGAAATTCAACTCTGGCAGAGAGCGTCTCGCTTTCTGCATTAATCCTTCCCAGTTTGTAGCTCCCTGTTCTCTCTTTTCCCCTCTCTATGGGGGAAAACAGCCCAAACAACTTACACAGAAGTTTAGCCGTTGAGTAAAATTTCACAGCTTGCTATGGGTTTCACAGAATGACTCAAGGAGTCTATTAATTTGCTTTTCAGATTTTGTAGGTTTAAAAAAGAAATGTCTAGCAAGTCCTACAATCCTTGTACAGAGCCCTGCTGATTATATTCCTCTCCTCGGCTAGAAACCCACCACCTCCTCCATCTTAATTTAGATTTTACTTCTGACAGAGCAACACGAGATGCACCAAGGCTTCCTCGAGGGGCTGCACGCTGTTCCCCATGAACAGCAGCACAGAGTGAAATCTTGAGAGTGCAGGACAAGCTCCATGCAGCGTTGGAGGGAGATGCACTCCCTCCCTTGCACAGACCCTTAGGTCTCTCAGTTTCCTTTGTTCAAGCTCAGGACCAGCACAGCCTTATTTTAGCTCAGGCTGCCCTGTCAAAACTGGACTAAGCAAACACAGAAGGTTCGTCGAGTTTTGAAACAAACTTAATTTTACTTTGGGGTGGGGGGGGTGGGGACAGCCTGTGAGTCTCTGAAAAATGCTGATTAAATATAACTTGCTCCATAATGATTTGTTGCCATCTCTTGACAATAATGATCCGGTACTTGCAACTTCCACTGAATTTCATTCCCATTGTAGCTGAACTAGGAGGAAGTGACAGGGGAAAGATATTAATATATCTTGGGGCTGAGAGGGAGCTGTTTTTCAAGTGAGACAGAAGCAATGAGTGTTTTGAACACCTCATACTTCAGTGAAATCCAATTTTCTGTCACAGGTTTCGCAATGAAGCAAGAACGCGCTTGGAAGTCAGAGCCCAGGATGCTAAGTGGCATCTCTAAACTGCATAGGAGATGAATGCTTTCTGTGCCTTTGTTGCTTGCAAATGTACCCTTCAGTCTATAGTAGGAACAAGCATTAGCCGTTGGTGCAAGGCTTTGTGCTCAGAGGGCTTTGCACCGAATCCAAATTGCAGCTTACATTTCCCTGCGAAGGCTGAAGAAAATAACTGAATTCATAGAATCATAGACTTCTAGAATAGTTTGGGTTGGAAGGGACCTTTAAATGTCATCTAGTCCAACCCCCCTGCAATGAGCAGGGACATCTTCAGCTAGATCGGGTTGCTCAGAGCCCTGTCCAACCCGACCTTGAATGTTTCCAGGGATGAGGCATCTACCACCTCTCCGGGCAACCTGTGCCAGCGTCTCACCACCCTCATCGTAAAAAATTTCTTACTTATATCTTATCTAAATCTACCCTCTTTCAGTTTAAAACCATTATTCCATGTCCTATCGCAACAGGCCCTGCTAAAAAGTCTTTCCTGTAGGCCCCTTTTATGTACTGAAAGGCCACAATAAAGTTTCCCTGAAGCCTTCTCTTTTCCAGGCTGAACAACCCCAACTCTCTCAGCCTGTCCTCACAGGAAAGGTACTCCAGCCCTTGGATCATATTCGTGGCCCTCCTCTGGACTTGCTCCAACAGGTCCACGTCCTTCTTATGCTGGGGGCCCCAGAGCTGGATGCAGTACTGCAGGTGGGGTCTCACCAGATAACCAGAGTGGAGTAGAGGGGCAGAATCACCTCCCTTGACCTGCTGGCCACACTTCTTTCGCTGCAGCCCAGGATATGGTTGGCCCTCTTGGCTGTGAGCACACATTGCTGGCTCATGTCCAGCTTTTCATCCACCACTACCCCCAAGTCCTTCTCAGCCGGGCTGCTCTCAATCCCTTCATCCCCCAACCTGTATTGATACTGGGGGTTGCCCCAACCTAGGTGCAGGACCCTGCAGTTGGCCTTGTTGAACTTCACGAGGTTCACGTGGGCCCACTTCCTGAGCTTGGCCAGGTCCCTCTGGATGGCATCCTGTCTCTCAGGCATGTCAACCACACCACTCAGCTTGGTGTCATCTGCAAACTTGCTGGGGGTGCAGTCAATCTCACTGTCTATGTTATTGATGAAGATGTTAAACAGTACTGGTCCCGATACGGACCCTTGAGGGACATCTCTTGTCGCTCATGCTCTAGCAGCTCAGGAATAATGCACACCTTCAAACATTTCAAGAAGGTAGGGCATCTCTGCTGAGACAACAGCTCATGAGGGCAGGCTTGGCCTTCAGTGAGGATAAGCTCTAGCCAGCAAATTTCTGCATTTAACCCCTGGAGATTGCCACGTCTGCTTGTGAGCTTCAGTTGACCCCAGGGAAGACAGGCATGGGTGAGAGCCAAGGGCGAAATGGAGAGAGTCCACATTGATGGATTACAAACTTGAATTGTTTGGGATGGGAAAGCAGCCTGCAATCTTTTGACCAAATTTGTCCCGGCAAGGAGCACGATAGTAATAACAGCCCTCTTAAAAGTATAAAGGCAAATCCCAGCACCAAGGCTGGTGGGATCTCCGAATTCTTTGCGGCCTAATCACAGCAAAGCAGTCAACCATGAGGGTAGTTCTTAAAGGATGTGTGACAAGCGTGCTGGCCTTGCGATACAGCAAACCTACAGCTATTTATTGTTTCCTGGCTGTTCTGTGGGTGCGAGACCACGGTGGCAGCAACAAGACGCATTGAAGGCATTAGTGGAAGGACTCCCATTGCCCTCCCATTGAGGGCAGATCCTTAGGGCAGAGGTCTCTGTTTCTTGGACTGAAATATTTCATTAACTTCAGCTAAGCTAAAGGTATAGCTAAACCCTTGTATTGTGTCCAGAAGAAATAATACGCATTTTACCTCCTGCCCAATTCACCAGTATAAACAAATTAAAGATACAATTTAAGCATGTCATAAACCACTCCTTGCTTAAATTTATGCAGTCTTAATAGCACTGCATTTAGAATAAACTCCCAAGTGAGATAAACACAGTTAGAAAATAAGCCTTTTGCTCTCCTGGACACAAAATATATTCTTTTGTCACTACTAAATTATGAGAACATTAGTACAAAACATCAGGAAACATTTAATAGGACATAAGAGGGTCATTTAGTAAAAAGAATACGTAATGGAAATTTTTTCTGTCTGAGGGAGAACTTGGGAAAAGCCATGCCATGCCAGAGACCAGTGCATGGCCCTCATTGTCCGTTCTGCCTCCCCACCCCAAGAACGGAACCATGTACGAGCACAAAAGCCTATTCCTTAAAATACGGTCAGTGACCTGAATGCAGGAGCTGCTGGAGCTCAAAGCTTTGTTTTATTAATCAGTTTTCATGCATTTAGTTGAGGATTAGCATAGGCTGCCAGCTTTATCAGCATTAATTTAGAGTACCTTGAGGTATTGAGGACAGAACTGTCTGCTGCTCCTATAATGTCAGAGCATCGCCCCCACCCCCTGCACTCACCCCCCTCCCCCCCTCGTCTGCTAAGGATTAGGAAACCATTAGGCCAAAATGAACAGTTCAGATATACATTGCTTGTTACAGCTTTGCGGTCACAGCAAAGGGGAAAGGAAAATGTGCCAAAAGCAGCGCTTGCAGGTTACTTTGCAGCCAGAGGATGGCTGTGGCTGTGACAGCATCAGCCCTGCACGTGCACGTATGCTGCTGTACTCCTGTCCCCACCCCCAAGCAAAACTGAGGCCTCCACAAGAGAGCACAGAGGCCCCCAAAGGTCATTACCAGAAGTATCACATCTTTAAACAAGGCTAAAAAACAACCAAGAAAGATGAGAGATGGTGTCCTTCAGGCTGCAGCACATGGCCTCTGCAGGTGCCTGTGCAGCTCACTCCCACACAGCTCACCTACCTTTTGGCTGGCCACCACCTCTTACCAAAGCCAGTCCAGCAAAGCTGAAGGGACACTCACTCCCCTTCTGTCCCACCGCTCACCTCTTGGGAGCAGAAACTACCATACGACAGTTTGCCTACAGCCTGAAATAGTCAGCTGCAGCTGTAACAACACAGCAATTAACACCTCCCTAGTTGAGCAGTTAATGGAGCTCTACTTCAGCAGGACACCTGGGCATAGATCTGCTAGAAGAGCTCATCATCTAAATCCAAGGAGGCCTGAATCAGCAACCACCGCCCGCGTCTACAAAGACCTCTTCCTGGCTGAATCCAGGCAACAGGTCAGAATTTAGCAAAAAGTCTGCAGAAAAACCCCAGCAGCATTTGAGCAGCTCATCTATCTGTATAGCGTAACTACCTAGTCTCAATCTAAAGCACCTGCCTCCTCTTGGGCTTGTTCCATGTGCCAGAAATATGGTCAGGTGTCTTCAAGCAGAAGGGCTTGGAACTGTAATCAGATCAGAGGGACAGTTTGGGCTCTGGGGGTGACTGAGCACCCACAGAGGCCTCTTTCCACCAGAGCATACAGCAGACCTGGAAAAGTGACGGTACTCTTGTGTTTGCCTGTAGTATGCTCAGCATTTCCTCTGGGATGCAATTATGAGATGAGAACAAATTAAATTCAGAGCTAGGTGCACCACCTGCATGGTAACATTGTCAACCTACCATAAAATAAAAGAAAAAAATATCTAGAAACTCAGGATGAGGAGAATGTAATTAAAAAGCAGGTATGGTTGGTCAAAACCAGATTTCTTTAGACCCAAGCCCTACTTGACGCTTTTTGCCAACACTGAAGCAGAGTATAAAAAGCTACCTTGTGCCTGGCGCATTTCTCAGCTGAAAACCACAGTCACACAGATGTCAGAGTTTTGTCTGGTGTGCTCACATAGCTTGGGATCTCCTGCAGCAGCCATGCTCCCCACTGACCCCTGCCAGAGGCTGTGGCCCTGCCAGAGACTGTGGCCCTCCCAGAGCAGCAGCCTCTCACCGTATCACAGTTACAACCAGCTGATCACTCTGCCCAGCAGCTGGTGCTACTTCAGCTTCTTTGGATGGAAAGAGGTTTGAGACAACCTACCTGATCCCCTGCGCTGGCGAGTCAGAGGTGGCAGTCTCGGCATGTGAGGGACAGCAGCCTCTCTTCAGCCAGCACTGCAGCAGCTGGACAAAAACATGAAACAAAGCTATGAACCAGGAGATTACTTTCCCATGCTGGTGTGCTTCTTGGCTGTTCACGCCCAGGGCCAGCACATCTGGGCTGTCTACTTCTTATGGGCTTCTTACGAGAGGCCACCATGCATTTGTACCCCTTGTAGATTTTGGCACATCTCAGCCAGAGAAATGGCTTCTGGAGTCGTGATTGTGAGTTTGTACTGATCTTAGTAGTGAGGGAGGGCATTTACTGGTGTACTGTTTAGCTCTAAGACAAAAGCTCCCTTGACATAATTACCCATGACCTATGGAAAGAGTATGCTATGCAGTGTTGGTCAGACTGGTGCCTGGCAGGAGGGGGCTGCTACCGACAGGAATGAACCAGGAGGTACTTAACGTGTTTATCAGCGTTTTGTACAGGCAGATGGAATTGTAGACTTCTGCCTTCATCAGTGCTTGAACAACAGATAGTGTGTTGCAGAAAGACACTGAAGTTCTCCAGAAGCAATTGTTGCATAGGTATACAGAGCATCACATAGGGAAACTAGTCGTGGTCATGAAAAAACAGCTGGCCAACGAATCAGGTACTTTATAGGACCCAAGTTAATGCACCTTCTGAATTGCAGCCTGTCTGGCTCAGGCATGGGCAATGGCCCGTGCGCTTGCACCTAACCATGTCATCATGCCCTGGGAGAGGCACTGTTGACTTCAAGCAGTGACAGTGCCTGGTGCTCAGCAGCAAACAAAGCCTTCTCAGGGACAGGACTTCAAAGAAACAATTAATGGGAAGCTTATCTGGGGAGGCTGCCATGAAATCCAGCAAGAGAATAAGATGATTGCTCTCATGCCACCTTGTGTGACTCACCAGGGGGACAAGAGCACAGAGGTATGGAGAAGATAATTACGCTTTTGTGAGTACGTGCCTGGTTTCAGTTTGTTTAAGTGTCTAGTTCTTGGCCATTGTATTCAATCTTATTTTCATTAGGGTCTTAAAACTTGTACAGCATGGAGAAGTTTGTACCTCAATGGCAGCTTTCCTAATACAGTAAAATGCAACCATAAATGGCAGAAGCACAGGTTGCTCCCTGGCATTTACATATAGCATTTCTCTCTTGTCTTATTAATTTTGTAAGCATTTGAGTTTGCTAGAAGTCAGTGTAATTTATACTAAATCAGTAAAGCAAGCAAACTGAAATATAAACATACCAAAGCCCCTCTGACTTCCACATTGCATGTTGCTGCAGACAGAAAACTGGTTGCTTGGGGGAGGGAGAGCTGGCGAGGCCGCCGAGGCTGTGCGGTTTCACTGACAAACATCTCACTGGACACATGCCAAGGAGAGTCACGGGCAGCCCCTGTATGATACAAAACAGGGGCTACAGCGGTGGTGCAGGGATGCTGTGGGCAGGAGCACCGTCACCAGCACTCTGAGACGTACACCAACCCCTGGCTCTGGGTGTTGAATAGTAGTGTGCAATACACTCTCTCTGGTACACTTTCTTCTTTCCATACTTTTTGTCCCCCCACTCATTCAAGCAGTTCAAAGTTGAGGAAAGAAAAAGGCCAGCCTGTTTTGCTTTGCGGGCCATATTCCTATGGGATGCTGCCCCTTAAAGAGCACAGCTGCGTTGCTGTGAGGCAAACAAGCCCGCCCACCAGGGTTCGAGTTTGTTCTCTATGGGTGGCCAGATTATATTCTCTAAAAAACACCCAAAACCACCCCTAACCTCACAGATAAATTACCAACAGGCATGTAGCACTTCCACACTCTCCACTTGCTCGTTCTGCTTAAACACCAGAATTTTATTTTTCTCACTCTGTGCCATGTGCATTTTTAAGCAGCTGTGTACCATTCCTGTTTTAGAAAACACCGCTTGGAAAAAAAAAAAAAAGAGGGTGCAAAGAGACTTTGCTTTTTACTGCAGAATAAATACATTATCAGGTGTGATCCACAGGCCTAGTCCCCTTGGTCCACCAAGAAGGAGATTTCAAGTCTTTGCAGATTTCTCTCATATTCCCTTTGACCAAATAGGTCACTAAAATCAGCATCAATTGGTAAAGTCCAACCAGCTCGCTATCCACTATTTCCCTGGGAAGGACAGTAATGAGTGTTAGGGAAGGACCTAAAGGAAATAAGAAAGAGCATATCTGGAAGTAATCCTACCTGTTCAGCTTCGTCACGTGGGGGTTGCCATTCACGTTACCACGTTTACTTCCGATGGGCAGTCAATGCAATATCGCTTCTGAGCAGGAAAAGTAGATTTCAGAAAGAAAGCTGTTCAGCGTTATTGAACATGGACTTTTTTTCTCTCTCTCTCTTTTTTACAAACAGCTCAGCTAACAGGATATTTAACTAGAGGAAGCAGGTGGGCTCCTCTGCACTACAGGTCAGAAGTGCCGGGTGGCAATGAGAGGATCTGCCGAGAACGGATGGACATCGTGACTCAGTTGGCTCTGTATTACTCTCTGAGAATGCCCAGTTTCCCCATTTTCTAAAAGCGGGACATAACAATGCCATAATTACCTTGGAAGGGCATCAAGAAGCTTAATGAAATAACGTTTGTTGAGCAGTGGAGGGTCCTCGGGTGTTGTGAGTGCTTTTGTGGTGTTACTCTGTTCCAGTGCTGGTCTTTCAAAAAATTACAAAAGCGAAGGGCAGAATTTAAAAGTGACTGTTTCCACAGACCTTGGGTTCCTGACTTCACAAGCGGTGGCACAAAGGCACCCCCCCAATCCTGCTTGTTCGAGCCTGCTCTAAGGTAGTTAATATTTGCTAGGTGTTGAAATGCTCAGACACATTTCACCCTCAGGTATTTAGAGGCGTGATCTGCGGAGGCAAATGAGAGGGATGTACTAGAAAACGCATTAGAGTTCTTCCTGTGATCTTGTGATTCTTTCTCTTAACATTTTTGCACAGTTTCAAGCCAATGTTTAACTTTCCACTAGGAAAATAAGGGCTATAACCAACCCGGGGAACTTGCTAGGCGTGCTCTTGAAATAACGGTTTGGGCTGAGCTGGCTCTGCGCTGCTCCAGCACTGATGCACGGTGGGAGCACGGAGGCTATAAAGCGTGCTATTACTGCGGTTAAAAGCCAGGTGAAACTTTAGCTCAAGGGAGCACAAAGACTGGGTTTTTTTTTTCCTCCGTGGTAACCAATCAACCAGATTAGGCAAGGCTGGAGTCAGCTGTCTGTGTAGCGAGCTGGCTGCCCACGGGGCACAAGCTGGCAGCCCAGTGGTGGTCTGCTTCCATGAGGTGCAAGCAGCTCAGACAAATGTCCTGCAGCGTCCCTCAAGCTGAGCAAGAACAAGGAGCCTCAGATGGAAGAGGAGGGAGTTTTGCAAAACCACCTTCTCAACCCAACAAAGAAAAAACCCAAAATTAAAGAAATAAAAAAACCAACAAACAACCAGGAAGATAAGAGCTGCTGAGGGTGCCGAGATGGTGGTGGCTGTGGCTGACGGCCATGCGTGGGAGCGGAGGGAAGCCCCTGGGGGCAACAGGGAATTGAGCCGATGCTCTGGCATGGCAGGGAGGGGGACGGCGCGAGTCGGCAGCACACAGAGAGCAACCACATGGTTTGTACCCTCCATTGATGCTGTCCACGGTGGTCTTGGCAGCCTCTGGGATGGTGAGCAATGTGGAGGGATGACACAGATGGCATCTTGCCCATGCGCCATGGTCTAGTGACCGACTGATCTCAGGCTTCAGCAGTTGCTAAAAACATGGGGAGCATCAGTACATACGGTAAAGCTCAGTGTTTTTCCACTTGCATTCAGCCATGCTGGTCCTCAGCTTTTGCGTTAGGGCCCTGTATACAGCGGGTGGCACTTAAATAAAATTGCTCACAGGAGCAAATGCTAGTAGGTGAGGGTAAGGTTGGCAGAATCAGGTTCTTAACAATCTTGATAGAGACTGTAAGCAGCCTAAAGAGAAGCCTAATTCAGATCCCTTGGTATGCAGCCTTTTTTATTACACCCACAAACCACCCACAACCTCCAAATTGCTATTCTTTAGAAACACCCTGCAGCATTTTCTGGTTTTCAATATACAGCAGTGCTGTAGGCTTAGCTGCTGGATTTGTGCATGCACATGCAAAAATAACTAATGGAGAGCTTGATCAGACAGCAGGATCTTTTCTCAAATGACACATTTTAGTATTAAAGGGAATGTATTCTGTTATCCTGCTAGCATGGAATAATGAAACCGTAGCTTTTCCTTCCCAGCTTTTTTCCCTTCCTCTCTTTGAGTCTTGCAAAGCAGAAATGATCCCTGCCTTGTAGGCTGCAGCAGCCCACAGAGCTTTCAGAACAGTGTCAGAAACCCACAAACCCGCACCGTTAATTGGGGACTGGATCACTGGTGACACTTTGGAGAGCCAGGCTGTCATTTCAAAGCAGCGAGGTACTCCGCAGATGCCAAAGCCTGACATTTCATAGCAGAGGGAGGAGGGTCCCGTACTGCTGCGAAATGTTAGTCAGGCAGTTTTTCAAGCGGAGCGCTGTCTGGGAGATCAAATGCCTCTTCCTGCAGGTCCCTGCCTGTAAGCTCTGTCCCTCCACGCCTCCAAGGACATGCGCGGCTGTCACAAGGAGAGACAAACGTGCCGCTTCCATGTTTTCATTGTAAGATGTTCACGCTGTTATTCAAATTCCTGGCTTGGCACTGCTGCCTGTATTGTCCAATCACCGTAACTGAAAGGAGAGGACTAAAGCAAAATAAGATGAGGCTGGTATTTAGGCCACGCCGTGAATTTCTGGTTTGTTTCTTGGGCAACTGGGCTTTTGTTTTAATTGCAATCTCAATTTAATGCACAGGAGGGAAGAAGATTGAGGGGAAAAAACCCGAACTAATTTTCTTCTGTTTCACACTACTGGGTGTGGTTTAAGAACAATATCTTCCCAGAGAGCCCCTGTAACCATAAATAAATCTAAGCAAAACCAAAAGCAAAGCTCTGCTCCTACTAACAGCTCCTGACTTTTAAAAACACTTTAAAAACATTTCAGTGTTCTTCTCATCTTCCTGTTCATTTCAGACCTCCATATTACCCTTTGTAACCACAGTCCACACACAGACCTCCAGAAGCCGCAAAGCATTAAAGCCTCCAGAGATATCAGAGGTAGGGAAGTATTTCTTGTCCTTTTTCAAGGCAGAGGAACCTCCCTCCAGCCTCATCCCCTCTCTCTCAGTGCGGCATTCTTCAGCAGTCAGTATCTGCAGGAAATTCTGTTCTCTCCTGTATTGCCCCTGTCCAGGTTTGTCATTGTGAGCCATCGACATGGGGTCCAAATGTATCTGTAAAGCCACGTGCCAGAACAACACCTCCTCGATGTGATGCACACGTGTTCAACACATGAACCATCACATTTAGCCTTGCCTGACACTGCTCTGTGCTGGGTCTGGCGTCCCAAGAAATGCCCGTCGTTATATCCTAAAAAGCAACCGCTCCTTTTCTCCAATGCCCTGGTGCTGCAAAGCACAGGGCAGCCACCTGCCACACTGCTTCTCTGCTGTCTTTGGTGTAGGTATACTCGATTATTCTGTGGTCAAAAGTGCAGTTCAGTGACTGGGAATCCGCTTATGCTGTTATGTTGGAAACAAATTTAGAGTTATAACTCCGCATTTATTAGCCTTTCCAGCAAAGGAATCTGATAGCATGAAATGCAACTTGTACTCTGTAATATGAACTCATCAAAACAGCAGCTCAAGAAGCTCCTCAGCTTAAGGTACCTCTCAAATAAAGCTCCCTCCGAGGCTGCCCCTCAGTCTGCCGTCTCCTCGCTTCCCGGCTCTTCTCCAGCAAAAGCCACCCCTACCAGCCCTGCAGCAGGAGAAAATCCCAGCCATCCTCTCACAGAGAGTTTTCCCAGTGCAACTCACTCCTACGTGTATAATTTGGTTTCTTGCCTTTCTAATGATTCCATAAGCTATCTCGGAGGCCAGCAACAAGAAGCTGATGTCTCTGCAAAGTGAGAATTGTTTGAAGCACGCAGAAAGGTACTGTGCTCTCCTAGCAACCAAAGTTGTAAAATAATGTAATCATAGCCAAAATAATGCGATAAAAGATTATGTGATGCTTGTATCGGGTTGGTATGGCAACTGAAATAAGCTGAAATGCATGTATCCAGTATTTCAAACAAATAACCTAATTGTATGCAATGTTACATTTCTAATTAATCCCATTCAGTTTACCGTCATCTCCATTCATTCATGATTACCACAGGGCTGTTGTTCAGTCTTATTTTCATGGCCTTTACCCTGCTCCTGCCCGACCTAGTTTCTATTTTGTTTTCAACTTTCTTTTCTTTGACCCTGGTGGTGTGAAATTGTTATTCCATCCCTGCACGTTTGATAGAGTCAACAGAAATTTGCATTTCAATGCATCATCTGTAACCTGTCCTTACTTCATTTTCCTTTCTAAACAACTTTGTTGCTTGGGGACTTGTTGTCCTAAGGTGTCAGGATTTACTTAACTCTTCCACTCACCCATATCTTGATGAATAACCAAAACAGTACTCCCAAGAGATGAAAGTACCTGACCGAAGCCTGAGTGAGGACAACCCACCAGCTCAGCCACACTGGCAGCAGCCAGGAGAAGAAAGCCACCCCAGGAAGGGCCCACCACGATCAGATGCTGCAGCCTCATCCACGCTGGCTGAATCCGGCACCCTCTCACTGATTTCAGGTTACACCTACCAAAACAGTGGCCCATTTCTCAAGAAAATCAATTGCCTTGCTCCCAAACTCCCAATTCCTATCACAAGACACACTTTTAAAAAACATTTTCCACATCTTTCAATTCCTCCCCTTTGAGACTGAATAAAACTCTGATTTCCGTAGAGTGCTATCCCCAAATCAACCGATCTCCTGTAATAGTCCCAGTGAGCTTATGTGGGGAATTAATTGTTTCATGGATCGGGCTTTTACTATCTGGTTCATTCCTGAGTTGTTATTTTTGAAGTGATTCAAAAAGATACAATATCTAAACTGATACCTCTGTTAAAATTTAAGGGTTTGTGGGTTTTCTAAATTCCCTCTTTCCCCCCTTCCCCCGCCTCTCCAGCTGTCTCTCTCTCCATAAGATACCTGTGGATGAAAACACACATACGCATCTCCCGTAGCTGAACATAGCTGCAGGTAATGTTATTTTCCTCCTGCTAGAGAAGTTAGAGCCAATACTGAGATCAGTGGCCAGCACACAGTGTGCCCTGACAGCGTCTCTGAGGCTCGCACCTGACCGCTTCACCCCAAAGCAGTATTTGGGGGCAGTGCAAGCTGGCTTAGAGGAGGCTCGTTCAATCCGATCTGCTTCTCACACCGACAGGTTGCCAGCCTGCCCTGCCTTAGGCTGGTCCTCTCATTTGTTAAGGTTATTCAGCTGTGCAGTTACTGCTTCAGCTAACACGGAGTGAGCTTTCAGCGGTGGCATTTTCAAGGCATGGTTGGTGTGTTCGCCTCTCTATCACCCCAAAAGCCGAGTCCGATGGATGTGTTTTCTTGAGGCGTGACAGTAGCAGACCAGCCCTAAAATCTGGAAAAGCACACTGGAGGTCAGTCTTTTCCACCCTTCTTTTCTCTGCTGGTTGTGAAACCCTGTTTGTGCCTTGTGCTCACACAAACAGCCTGTGTGTCACGACACACACTCCACGCTCTCTCCTGGTGGCCCTCACATGATGGGTATGCGTGGGAAGCACCAGCCAGCGGAGGTTTGCCTTTCCACAGGGATGGTCGCTTGAGATTTCAGGTCCCAGTGGCTGGTTGACGCAGCACCTCGCACCTGCACGTGGGGACGGTGCCAAATTGCTGGGGACTTGGTCTAGCACTGCACCGGAGCTGCGGATAGGAGGGTATAAACCACCTTGCAAAACCCACCCCTGAGCCGGACCCTCCGCAGGCTGCCCCTGCTGAAGATGCTGAAGCAGCAGCATGGCAGGAGGCAGCTGCGCAGGCGAGAACAGAGCAGCACTTTTCCTCCCCTCCAGGCCCGATGCAGATGAAGGTGGTTAATGATCTTTTCCCTCTGGTTTTCCATTACTTGCCTCTGTGCTGACAGCACAACACGCATCCCAGGTGCCTCCCCATGCACTTAGGGTTTTTTTTTACCTGCTAACCACTCACCTGAAGCAGCACTAATGTGCCAGTGAAAGCTTTGCCACTTTCAGTACCTCAAAGGGAAAAATACCCCAAAACAAAACAGCAGTCAAGAGGGTGGAAAGAAGGGAATGGGGATGATGAATAACCTCAGTCTCCTCTGCAGAAGTGTATCTGGAGCAGGAACAGAGGGCCACCAGCTGCCTGGCCACTGCAGTGCCCACCCAGGAGGAGAGCGCAGCTACACAGCCCAGAGGTAACCCACACTCTGCAGGATGCCTCCAGCAGCACCCCTTTTCCCCATGTGATGAAATATTGGGGGCAAACAGCATGCACTTCGTGAGACAAGTCCAGGCTCTTCCCCATGTGATTGTAGGATCAGCCCAAAGCAAAGCTAACTGACCCCAGGAAGTGCTGTGTGGAACCCAGCCCCAGCAATAAACTACGCCTAAAAGCATCTGATTCAATTCCCGTGTAAGCCTTGTGTGCTGCTCCGTTTTAGCCCTTTGAGGATGTTTGTTTCTAGGCTGCAGAAAATTCCCTGGAGGGCATATGCAAAATGATGGGGAAACAAATCTTATGAAAATATCTTTTATCCTGCTTTTATGTCTTCTTTTTTGCATGATGATGAAAATAAGACTGATAACATGCTTTCTCTGAAGGTACGAGTAGCTCTTTAGACACACTAAAAATGCTTTTGTGAAAGAGTTAGTACCAGAAGGGGTTTTAAAATAGTATGCTCTGCCATCAAATTACAGTAGCAGCATGTGTAATATTCCTAACATTTATCCATAACCTTCCAGCTTCCAGCACAACTTGGGAACTAGAAAAATTGGTTTCATTTGTCTCTGATACTGTACTAAGACCCAGGGAAATGCCTGACCGAGTGACATTCTGTACATATGTTTCACATCAGTTGCATCATCCTTCTGTCTCTACCAATTAACCCCGGGCTGCGGTACCTTTCGTCAGTCCAAGTATTATCTGAAGAGCCATCTCACTAGATTCAACAGGAGCAGCCAATACATGATGGTAACATGTAAAGACATAAAGTATATCACAATAGTAGGCATCGCATCACGCAGGTATATGTTTTGAAACCAAAGACCAGGGGCTCTGATTCCCTGAACACGTGCTGAAGGACAGCTACAGCATGTACTGCAGATGACATTTGCTTATTTTACATCTTGTTTGAGTGCCTCTAAACAGGATGGACAATATGGAGGATTATGCTATTTTATTTTGCCTCATCGTGCACCCTCAAAACCAATTAGTTTTGTGGATTACATAAAACGTCATTTCTTTGTAAAATTAAAAGTAGTCACTAGGAGGCCAACATTTCCCTTCACCTTTCTGCCGCTCCCACTCCTATTTCTGCTTTTACAGAGCCACCTTTAACTGATTTCCCTTCCATCCCACTGAAGTCCCTAGAAATTAAACATATTCCTATATGCTGTACTCAGTGTATCCAGAAACTTTACTTTCTCATTGCCACAGGGTGCAGAGATCACTGGTAGTCAATGATTGCATTTTTTATTTGGGGATGGGGAAGGTGACAATACGAGGTATTGAGGAGCTCCTCACCGAGTTGCGTCTCACTTTGATGGGGCCATCACATGAACTGTCTGGAGGGGCTCGGCTGTGGGTGAAGAAAGGAGATTTGAGATTGTGAGAGGTCATGAAAGAAGCCAACATCCCTACGGGCTAAGTGAGCAGAGAGATGAACAGGGAACTGGGTTTCCCAGCATGAAGGGATCTGGGGTCAGCTATGTGGAGTGGCAGGCAGGGCCTGTGAAATTCACCTGGAAGTTCAGAATGCTGGAGTCTCCTTGAAATTAGGCCACTTGGTGTCTCCTGCCAGACATCCAGAAACACAGATCTTTAATTTAGGAGATGCTTTGGAAATGCAACATGGAGGATGGCAGAGAAGTTCTCATGTTGGAGGAGGTTGTGGGCACTTGGGGAGGGAAAAGGCTTTCAGAGTAAGTGATACAGTGCTCAGGAGTTGGAGATTTGGAGAGAAAGGTCGACGAGACCAGTTGAGCTGGGAGACCAGGGTAACATGGACTTGTGAGCTGTGAAAACAGTGACGGCGGATGAAACACCCAGAGCAAAAAAATCTTCCCAGAGGAGGAGCAGTGCAGTTCTCAGGAAGTCTTTTTCCATTGATCTCTTACCCAGCTTCTCTCTCTCACCCTTCTACTAGAGAAGGACTTGAAGGATTTTACAATAAGAGAAAGTATATTAAAAAGTAATATTTAATGAAATATAAAGACAAAGACCTTGCATGCATAATTATGCTCTTTTGAGAGAACCAGTCATTGGATTTGCTAGAAAGACCTATCAGTATACGCATAAAGCAGTTTTCTAAGAGGAAAGAAAAATCAAATTCCGCCTGTTAGGAGAAAGAACTCATGTCTTTTTTAACTTTTACTTTTGCCAGTTTCAGACAAAATTTCAAGTTGATATTTATTAGGCTATACCTGCATGTGAATTTAATCTTTTGATAGGTCTGTTTTGCAGCCAAGAAAATATCAAAACCATCCTATAATTTGATTTGCTCATGTATAAGCACTAAAGTGGAAAAATGGAGAAAGATCAGTTATCTTTGCCTCCTTAGAGCTCTCAAACTTTGTTTGAAAGTCCAAAATCTCGAAGCACTTCATAATAATCCTAGTGGTGATATGTAAATGGTTGGAGAAGCTGCATACAAAACCAGCTTGTGCTAGTTGCTTATCCCTTTGAGGCTCTTTGCGTGGCTTCATCACGGCAGCTTATGCCAGCAGTACAAGAGTGGATCATTTATAAAGCTCATATAAATGATGCATTCAAAAAGCATTTCATGTTCTGGTTGATAAAAGTTAATTGTATGCAAAATGGCATACAGCAACTCATCATATATCTTCCTTGCAAGGTAGTTATCGCCATTTCAGGTAGGAAGACCATTAATTTGGGTATTTTTAATCTAGTCTTACAAGCATTTTGAGCACTTTCTTTAAGAAATGAGCATGGTACACTTTGTCCAATTGTTATAAAAATTAATAAAAGATGCAAATCTAGCCATCTGCATGAAGAAAATGGGAAGCTAGGAAAGGCTGTTTCTAATCCAAATCCCTGCGCCAACTCCCTCTGCAGCAGCGAGGAAATTATTTTCTCTGTTCTCAGCCCCAGTTTCCCCCCTCAAGCGCTAGTGCTAATTATACCTGCTTCGCCGAGGTTTTGTAACAAACAGCCTGCGTGTGAAAACTACTTTGATGCAAGTAAGCGCCAAGTTTTAGTAATAAACATATGGTGAATGACATTTTGTCTGCATTTATGCACCGGAAGAGTTTATTTAAATCAGATTTGGAAACCTATAGCGAGTCAGAGAAACACTGGGTTGTTTCTCAATCAGTAAATAAATACTTGCTTGTACCCCTTGTTCTAAATACCCGAAAGCCTGGCTCTGCTCCAGGTGTTACGCCGACGGCGTGCTTGGAGTTTTTGCTCTTAGCTTTGTTTTTTCGAGCGCATCGTCCTCCCTGCCTACGTGGAGGTTTAAGAGGAGAGGGGGGCAGGCAGGAAAGTGGTGGGATGACCCAGGGCAGCGTTCCAGCACTCGCCAGTCAGGGGAACACCCTCCCACAGGGAGCAAAGAGCACCTAGGGAGGACAATGGACTGAATCTAGATCCAGCCATCCCTAAAATAAGCAGGGGTTGAAAGATGCTTTTTTAACTTTTTCCAGTAGCCAGACTACTCTGGCCAGAAACACCCTGAAATAAAATCAGACCTGATATCTGTTATCCAGAACTTCAAACTACTGTACGGATTGCATTAGTGCACTTAAAGACTCTTTATCTTAAAAGGCAGTCACTGACTTGGACAATTTAGTCTTAAATTACTTACAATTGCCTATTCGTCAAAGCAGGAGGAGGAGGAGGAAAGGAGATTGAATCCTGACAGAGGCATAACTCTGCACTGACCCTGTGCAAAATGATAAGCGCACGGTTTTCAGCAGTGCGAAGAGCTCAACCCCAACATGCTTTGTTTTAATAGCAGACCTCCAAAGAGCCAAAGCAGTTTTCTCTCGTTCTTTGCTCCGGAAACTGATTTTTCATTTTCAAATTATTTGAGCCAGGCTGAGTTTGTGGCTGAGATCTCAGCCCTACAAGGGCCTGATTGCTTCCCATGAGGCCAGGAGCCCCCTGCCCTGTATACACACCCTCCCGCGACTGCAATCCCTTGCAAATGCTTTCCAGGCAACTTCGCAGGCACACTATGAACACTCGGCAGAAATTGCTTTCATTCTTTTGTTAATATTTAATGTAAAATTTTAATCCTGAAGGAGAAAGACCTTTTGATTCAGAGGCAAAGCCGAAATGATTTTTGTATTAAGGCTCTCAATTACTTCTTCCCAAATAAGTGTTTCCATATGGACAGTTGTATGACAAGTGGGATCGAGCTGTTTCTGCTTCCTTCAGCTGCAGCTGCTGACAATTTTCATAACACAGAATGGATTCCTTCACTTCAGTCCCAAATTAACTTTCCAAGATATGTGCATCTTCTTCCCCCCCTCCCGCCCCGTCTTAAATTACCAACACCACAATCCCACTGGAAAACTGGGAAACTGAGCTTACATAAACGTTTAATTTTCCTAATAGTTTTAATTACCATGTGTTTTTGAGAACCTGTGATTTCACACGTCCCTGTGGGATAGCTGTTCTAATTTGAGTGGTGACAATGTACGTGGGTATGGAATTAAATTTAAACCTTTTCACAGTTACTAACAGCTATCAAGCTCTTCTAGCAAAGTAAAGGGCCCTGTACGATCTCCTCCAGCGGGAGACCTGCTCGCCCCTCCACTTCTTCTACCCCTCATTTTCTTCTCTGGCACCACACAAGAGAATGACAACTAGATTTAAGGCTTAGAGTAGCACGTTGAGTAACCTGTTGTCTCTTCCGTCGGGATGTCAGTCTTCTAGAGGAGCTGAGGCAGATCCCAGCACTAGACCGACTTCCCTCCTGACACAGCTAAGAATGACCCAATAATACTTGTCACTGAACTCATTTTATTTTCTTTTTCCCTCCGCAAGCCTTTGTAATTCAGTGGGATGCTTTGTTTGCCAGCAGTGACAGACGCCTGGGTCTGTCCCCAGGATCCTTCGATGGCTGGCTTCCTCAATACGTACAGTCTTGATTTTCCTTCCTTTCTCTAGCAAAATGGTAAAAAGTGACAGCAATACTCTGAATTTCTCCAGTCACACAAAACAACACTGGGGTTTATCTGTGTGGAGAAGACCACTGAAATTTCTGTTTCCGTTTCAGGTTCCTGGCTGGTATGTTGGGCAAACATGTCCATCTTCAGCGTCTATGCTTGGAAACCACTTTAAGACCCCAAAGGATTTTCTCATCCAAGAATTTTGTGATCAGATCTGTGTTAAATGGCCACCAACTGTACTTACATTTTATGATGTTACCGGAGGAGACAGACACCTTGAGATTTAGTAGTCTCGTAGCTTTGCCAAACTCAGTGTTGCTCATTAGGTGTCCACAGAAGCTTCCAGGTCTTCACCAAAACGCTTACAGATCCTCTGGTCCTCAACACACTGTGTTATCTCCCACCCCTTGAAAGACAACAGAGAAGACAGACATTGACATTTCCAGCATTTCTTGGGCGTTTGCCTTTACATATCCCTTATTTTACGTACTTATGGGGATCAAAAGCCATGTTGCTTAGTAGGGTCTTGCTTCCCTCTTCCCTTGGAGGGTCCTAGCCTGTCCTCCCAAGCTTTCCCCATTAAGCACCACAGGATAACCCTGATGCTTTGTTTGCTCTGGGGCCTCCCTTTCTATGGCTAGTTTTTCCCATCTCAAGATTTAAGTGATCCCGGTGCCTGAACCTCACCAGTTCTCCTAGCGAGGCTCTGGAAACCACAGTCACCTACACATTGCCTTGGGACCTCTTTGTCTGGTTATGGGACTGCTCTCGACTAGAAGACTAAGAGATCAAAGAGCCACCCAGTGAGCCTGGCCAAGCCACTCCGTGGGTCTTTTTGATGTTTTTCTACTGTGCCTCCTTCTTCAGCCCTCTTATCTGTGGTTTGAGACATGCAGACGTGAGAGATGGGTTCATGGAGTTACTCAGGGTGGGGCATGTCCTGGAGGATACTTCTCCTACCAGACAGAGAAGGGGAACCAAACCACCAACAGCCTCAATCTTTGATGCTGATGTAAAGTGGCTTCATAACAGCATACTGTACATAAAAACTTTCAACCACAGAGTCCAGATAACAGCCGTGCTTACAAGAAATCAATCCCAGCGCATAACTATTCACCCACTGTAACACCCAATCCTCCCATGCCCAGGGCAGGAATGATGTTACATACTTCCAAACGGCTTTGATCAGCACTTTCCCGTTTGTGTATGTAGTCATCCTGCTGTGCCTGGCGGATGGGCGTCAGTCGACTGCTGGGTCGCTGCAAAGGCCTTTCTTCATGAAAGGCCTGTTTCATGAGACTCACACAAAAGGAGGTAGTTTAGGCAAGTTTGTCGCTACGCAACGTGTCAAAATTTGAAACCCCCAGTGGCTGCAGATGGGACCTGAGAGCACCAAAAGTCTGGGCAGCAGAAGTAGAGGGATCTCCATTAAGAAAAGTCATGCTGACAGAATGGTCTTGCTCCTTATCTACTGCAGCCTGAAAAAAATCGAAAGAATGAGAATACCAGACAGTTTTCCTTCAGTAAACACAATGATCATACTGCCATGCCTCCTTTTTTAGTCTAGTCTTAACATTTATGAATGTACCTGTCCTGGTTTGAGGTAAAACAGGACCAATTTTGTTCAGTAACTTCGCTTCTTAGCTGGGCCTCTTCTAACTACTGAAATTAACAGCATATTGTGCAGACAATGTTTGCTGTCTCAGAGTCATAAGACCAATGTTTATAGTAGATGCCCAGGCATGGTATGCGAAGAGGCTCTTGCTTATACTTATTGCTGTAACACCCAAGGCCAACCAATTTTGTTACTTGCCCCATCAAAGGGTCGGAAGTGGAAAAGTGTAGTGGGGTCCCACCCGCGGGGAGGAGCGGACAGGACAGGTGACCCAAAACTGACCAACAGGGGATTCCATCCCACCTGCCTCATGCTCAGGATAAGAGCTGAGGGATCAAAGGGTCATCTCTCTCTCTCTCTCTTTCTTTTTCCCTCTCTCGCTCTCTTCACTTCAATCGTCTGCCTTTGGTCCTGATCCTGAATGCAGATCTGGAATCCGGTTCCCATCCATCACTGAGTCCAGCCTGGGACTGCCCCAGTGCCAGCCGGTGTTGTGATTGTCATCTTGGGAGCTTGATATGGTTTTGTATATATTTCACTATTTCCTTTGTATTTTATTATTAATATCTCATTAAATTTGTTTAGTTCCTTCTAAACTCTTAAGTCTCTTTTTCCCTCCTCTGCCTCTCTTTTTGAAGAGGGGTAGAGGGGAGCATCTGTTGGTCCCATCTGGCATCCCCCACGTCCCCAGTGGCCAATTTGGCCTAGACCTCGACAGTACCCAAGCCTACAGGGGCAATCATCCACATAGCACAGACCAGGCAGTCCCACCCATGGTGTGCATCAGCATCCCATCTCTTGGGCACACAGCTGAATAACATTTCTATGCATAGAAGACTAACAAGGAAAAATAAAAGCCAAACAAAATCAAAAAAACCCAGCAAAATAACAGAATAAATTTCTATGTAATATTAACATATCCATAAATTACTGGTATATTTTTGTTAAAAAATATGACCTCATAGCTGATCTATTTCTGCATTAGAGACAGCATTTTATAATCTATATGAATTGTACTGCTTTGCAGGTGTTACCTTTTCTAATTCCCCATCAGAAAACCAAGATGCTGATCCAAATGACACAGCTGGGTAACTTAAGTATTGTATTTGCAGATTTCCAAGAAAACTGTCAGGATGACTTGAAAAAAAAATGTGGTTTATTATTTATAAGAAACACTAGCTTTCTAATGCCAGCTAATTCACTTAAGATGCTATACCAATGCGCTAGGTTCAGCTGAGCAAGGGATTTCCATTTTTGCACAGTTATGCCTTTGGCAGCTAATGCTGCTTGCACCAGGTTTGGGTCTTTTTTTTCTTTATTTCCACCCCCCCGTCACGTTAGCTAAATCCCTGAGATTCTTCGTATGCCCTAGAATATAAATCTGCAGGTTTTGAGGCAAATTCGTTTTCTTTTAAATATTAATTCTCTCTTAGACATAAACCCAGGAATATTTAACTGCTTGGAAATGCCCCGATCATGCTGCTGGTGTGTGGTCTGTCCTGGACGGTGAGACCTGCAGGACCAGATGATCAGAGATAGGAAGCTGAGGAAGAGATAGGGGATGGCGAGAGGATGAAAGCAGTGGGAGAAGACATGTTGAGTTTGCAGTGTGTGTGACCGCCTGAAAACCCTTCAAACCTGAGCCCACTGTGGCACAGCTGAGGCGAGGGAAACCTTGCCCACACTGCCAGGCAATGGGAAAACAGGGGGCCTGAAAAGTGGGAAGTGACATTTTCTTGTGTTGAGCACTGCAGAAGAGCGAACCACGAGTGCATTTTTAATACCTAATGGAAGGCAAGTAATTAGTAACAGCATTAGTGATCATAAAAGTTGGTATTTTCAGCCCTTCGAGATTTTCTGCTGTGGAAGAGATAACTGCACTTGTCAAAGTCTGGAGGGATTTGGGTTCTTTTCTCCTTTTCTCCAGCTGGGAAATCCAAGCACTGTCTTTCATTTCTCTGCACCAACACCTTTTTTCTCTGAAAAGACAAAGGCTGATGAAGAAGCAACAATCTAATGCTTCCCAATGGTCTTTCTTCTGGAGATTAAAAAAACTAAAAGAACAATCAGATATCTTCAATTTTAAACACAGGCTGATTTCCACCCCACCCCCTTCCCCGCCCCCCACCTCCCCCTTCATATTTTACTCATTGCACAGAACTCAGAAACTCCATTTTCGGCTTCACCAGGTGGCAGGGACCTGGCAGCAGCCAGCCCTGGCTGCCTGGGCTGGGGCAGCAGCTCCCGCTGGCATCATGCTGCTGGCTGCGGGGAGGAGAGACTGACGTTAGGAGAGATCAGAGGTGGAAATGCTGCCGGTATGAAGCAAACGATGAACTGAAGGCAACAGGTTTCCATTTCCATACAGAGGGATGGGGAGGGTGCCTCAGGGCTACAGGTTGGCTCCTCTGTATTCCTGCAGGGAAATGAGCCCGGGAAAAACTTTGAGACAGCTGAGAGGAAGCATCTGCTTCATCCACCCATGTGCCGAGAGGTCCCTGGTGACCACTAAAATGAGAGCAGGCATTTACATCAACTGCAGTCAAAACTTTTGGGATTAAATCAGTCCCTCTGCAGACTCATTTATACAGCCATTAGGAGACGTCAGGCCTCAGAGGGCATCAGAGGCACTGGAGGCAGTTGGGTACCAGCTCCCAGTCTGCCTCTGAAGCTGGCGTGGAGGCAGAAATGGAAACGGGCATCTCCAGCACATCCCTAAGCTGTGCCAGGTCCCAAAGCTACTGTAGCTTTTGCACAGCTCCCTGTTAAAGAAATGGACTGCTTCCAAAAGAGCTACCAGCCACAGGGTGCGGAGGGCAGAATAATAAATCCCTTAGTCCCAGAAACCTTGTGAAGGGGCTGGCTGTGCTCCCCAGCAGGCAGAAAGGAAGCAGACACTTTCCCACAGAAAGCACGTCAGGAGCGCGTGGTCTCCCCCCCATCCACCTTTGCGCACAAGTGCCGTGAGCAGTCACCAGGGCTCCATCTCAGCAGAGGTTGGATTAAATTAATTAATCCTTAGGTATTTCTCTGGTTACTACATTAGGCCACCAGCAGCCAAAGGGAGGAGCCAGGAGAAACAAGCATGGCGTGACGGGAGCCAAAAAAATCCCGCATAAATTTTTTCAGAAATTAACTTCGCCTGGGAAAGGCTGCAGCAGTGCAGCTGCGGGCATCCTAACGAAGCTCTGCTTTCTCATTAATAATTCATGGATTTCACCAGTGTGAGGTCTAGCGGCTCAACAGCTAAATGAAATCAGCTCACTCCTGGGTGTCCCAGCCAGGGAGGGTATGGGGGGGACCAGGGCTGCAGAGGGGCCATGGGCAGAGCCCTGGGAGGATGGGCAGATACACAGCTGGTCCACATGGCTGGTACAGCTCCTGAGGAAAGCCAGGGGAGCTTGCAGGAGGAGCATGTTAAGGACACAGGTCTTCCTGCCTCGGAGCTGTCGCTGGGCCTTTTTTCCTAATTTGTCCCCCAGGAAACTGCCCTGCCACTGCAGGGTTTGGAGGGCCACCTGCCTCTGCCCGTAGAGCCACACCACAAAGCTTCACTTTTACGTGAAACCATCTCCTGCCCTTCAGGCTGTCAAAAAGAACAAACCAACCAAACCCCCCCCAAAATCCCCCCAAAATCTGAAACAAAGCAAAAAAACCTGCGCCAGGAGGAGAAAACCTACCAGCAGCTGGCCACCGCACAACTGCTTTGACCGATGCCAGGACAGTGGGCTCAAGGAGATGCTGCAGAGAGCTCGGCTGGCCAAATTTGCAAGCCGTAGCATTGTGCAGGGGAAATACCCGTGGCTCCGTTTTGTATATACTTTGCATGATTTTTTTTTGTCGAGCTGAGGCATCCTGCTGTGGGACCTTGAGCCAGAAAGCAAAGTGAATAAAACCTGTCATGGACGTCTTGCCGCAGGGAACACAAACTGACTGAAATGATGGCTCAGACAAGAGGCCAGAAAGCTTTATTAATATATTGATTGGCAGTGGGAACCACGCAGGCAGCACCAGCCCCCGCCTGCACCCTCTGCCGGCTCCCTCCTGCCGGCCCCACCAGCCAAGGAGCCAGGGGCGCACAGGGAGGAGGGAAAAGGAGTGTCCTGGCAATGCACATGTTCACCACTGCTTCCCCACTCCTCACACTCCTGTTATCAAGGCCTGTGTCCCCCGCCCAGAGGCAACCCAGGTGCCTTTGTGTGTGTTTTTAATGAAGGACATGACTGTGCGGTCCATCAGCACGTGAACGCAAACACAGCCTGGAAGTCTAAAAAATGAGCTTTTAAGAAACGGTCGTCATGAAAGCAACCATCTCTGCCAGTGCACGCACCGCACCGTGCTTCCCCAGGCATCCCGGCAGCAGCCGCCCATCCTGCCCTGCAGCCAGCACCAGCCCCTAAAACCTCCTTTTGCACCCGGGGGGCTGGGGCGGATGTGACACCTCGGCCATGCAGACATCCCTCAAAAATGCAGCAGCGAGACCCCCAACGCTGGCAGATTTCGGCTCGGTAGTGGGAATGGCGGAGAGCAGGCACCACCGCCAGCCGGGCTTCGACAGATCACTACTAATAACTTGCAGTCTCCCTGGAAACACACTGGTAGGCTTTGCAAAGAGTGGGACCCAGGTTTACGGTGACGATGGGACTTTTCATTTATTTATTTATTTATTTATTTCTCTTCGCCTCCCTCTCCCTTTCTGTGTCCAAACAGCCCTGGGTTGTAATTAGGAGCCCATCGTTTTCCCACCACTTACAAAAGCAGAGAGCAAACCAGAATGTGGTGGGCAGGGAAACACAAGCAGGATTAAATACCAACATAAATCATTTTGAGGGTGTAGGACCGGGAACAATTTTACTTTTCACATTTCAGTCAGTATTTAAAAAGCACAACCACCTCCAAGCTCCGAAAGACACCTCCTCGCCTCCATTGTGAATTGGAAACCAGGGTGATGCGTGGCTGCTGGGCGGTGGTACAGTCTCAGTGCCATTCTCCAGCCTCCCTCCCTCCCACCAAATTCCTCTCTGCCCCCTTGGATGCTACCGGCTACAGCTCAGCTCTGGCCCCACATGTCCCACGCTTGGTTGCGCACCTCAGATCAACTGGAAGCTGGCTGTCCTGCACAGGGACATCTGCCGATGGAGGATGTCCCTGATGGCCCTATACTATCTGAATAAATCCCGTTGCTGGCCTCTTTCTATATAGATATGGGTTTTCGTCTGCAAACTTGGTGTGCCTGACCTCCCCTTCCCTCTCCCTGCTTTTCCAGCGAGCGGTTGCCCTTTGCGGGACTGCCCCGCAGGATTCCTTCCACCCCTGTGCCTTTGCTTCTACCTTTGCTGTGTATTAGCTGCAGTGGCTTCTGGAAGTTTTGTGGCATCATATTTCTTACTCCTTGCCTTTTTTCCCCCACCCCACCCTGTGCCTCATACCTCAAATATGAGCTATTTGTCCTGGTTCAGGAAATCGGATATTAGGAAGGTTTTGGCTGCTCCAGAGCTGGGAAGCTCTGGGAGGCAGGTCAAGCAGGAGCTGTGACCTCTGCTGTATTCCATTCTCCTCCTCCTGCCATGAGGCCGAGGGGGACCCTCACCTCACACCCTCTCCCTCTGCACTCCCGCTCCGTCTCATCTCACGTGCATCTCCCACTGCTTGCAAAGACATAAGGGTGGCTCCCGCTGAGCCACCTCGCTGGCTCCAAAACCTGAGGGGAGCTTTTTGTCAGTGGAGGATGGACCTTGATATCCCACCCCATTCTGTGGGGATCCTCACACTGAAATCAGTCAGGGGGAGCCCAGAAGCTGAGGGGAGGGGTGTCACCAACCAGTCCAGAACACTGTTTTTCTATCTTTATGATTTACAGTGTTAGGAACAAAAGGTGCTGGTTATTTTCCTAATTCTCGTTGAACCCAAAGTCTCTTGGGGAGTGCTGGAGCAGACAGACGGGGCAGAGCGGGTGCGTGGTCCTCATGCGGCTCTCCATGGCACGGCATGGGGCTGCCGCAGGGAGCTGGGGACACCGTGGCCTCACGTCCTGCCGCTCCAACACCCTCCAGCTCAGCGTGGGGGCCATGCAGGTGGGCAGGCAGCGCAGAAAAGCTCTCACCTCCTGCGCGCAAAGGCTGCCCCCATGCTTGGAAGGGATAAGCATCTCGGGGACCACAGGATGCCTGGGCTGTGGACCTTCTGTCTTCTCCTCAACGGGACACTACCTCATGCAGACCGACGGACACGTGCATGACAAGCGCTGCAGCTTCAAGCACATGGCTGCATTTCACGCTGCAGTGCTCCCCAAAAGTTGCAGGCAAAGGTGTGGCAAACACCAGATTCCTTAGCTTGTAATACTCACTCCCATGCTGGACTCTTACAGATTCATATGCTAAACCCGGGAGGGCATCTGGGGCTTTTGCATGTAATTACAAGACCGATAATTGTATCGGGTGTAATCTTGCCCTACCTCCGTTCAGCCCCACACAGATAAGCACTGGAAAAAGCTACATTGCTTTAAGCGAGAAGGAACCCAGCCACATCAAGGAGCAAAAAACGCTGCAGATCCCTCCCTGCACTTGTGAGATAAATACAGTTCAGTTTCTTATCAGCTGCGGCGCGCAGGGTCCCAGAGCCAGCCCTTGCCTCCTGGGGAGCACCCGGGGTGCTGCGGAAGAGAAAAATCAGCAACCTGTCATTAACAGCGCCACCAATTCAGGGGGTTCACCCACCAGTGAAAACGCTTTCTTTTCTGGTGACCCTCAACGGCAGGTTTTGAGTGCCAGCAGGGACCCTGCGAGCACCTCAGTGGTTAACACCCTTGCGATTTTGGGCATCACAGGCCATATTTAGAAAGCCTCGTGGTCACCATGGCAACGGGCTTCGCTTACACATAGCGATGCACCAGGGAGCGAGCTCCAAACCCGGGCGCAGAGAAAGGCAACCACAGTGCGAGCTCCTCGCCGGGGGGCTGCGTCCCTGCCTGCCGCACAGCGGGGTTAAGGGCTGTGGGTGTAAATAACTTGGCCTTTCCGAACAATTCTGGATGTTCGAATGAATGGCCTGGAATGGAAACGGAGGAGAAGAGAGGAGTTCCCATTCTCTCCAGGAGGTGCATTCAGGAGAGAACCCCTTGAAGGATGTAGCTGGCATTCCTCCATCCTTCGGAGCTGAGCTCTCCAAAACTGTGGCTTTCCAGGAGGGAAAGGGGAGAGGGCTGTGGGAGGCAGCAAGCAGCCACAAACCACCCCGCGCATCGCTCAGGATGGCAGCAGCTTTGGAAGAGGATGAGGTCCTCACTGATGGCCTGGGAGGGTGGGCTACCAGCAGTTGACTTTGGATAGGGTGGAAAAGAGCAGGGCTGAATTTAAAGCGCAACTCTTAAACAAATTATTCCCTGCATCGTCCATTGCTCCTGACTGCCGGTGCCATGCTGTGTAACATCAAGTAGTTTTACAGGACGGAAAGAGAGGTCACACATGTTTCACGCTGGGTTTATTCTCCCCCCTGCCCTCGTTTTCCTTGCATTGAGGAGGACTCATGTATCCTGCCAGGGAACCCGCAGGAAAGGAGGGAAGGCAAGAGAGCTCCCTGGGGAAGCGGTGAGGCATGCTGCCGGCTCTAGGAAAGGGTCATGTCCAACAGCCACACGCCGCTTCCCACCGAGCTTTTCATCCGTAATTTTCAAGCCATTGCATCCCACTGTCCCCAGCAGCCATTATGGGTATAGCCACTGTGATCCACTGATGGAGCAGCAGCCGGCCTGCAACCGGGCAAGCCCACCCCGCAACAGCCACCCCGAAGGGTTTAGTACCTCAGCCAACTAAAAAACCCCAGGGTTTTATTCTAGCAACATAGAAATGCTCACATGAGCATAACCTAATTTAGTTTTCAGTGCTCAGCAGAATATATTTTTCATTGCACCTCAGCTGTGGCGCAGAGATAAATGATGTGTTTAGTCTTCTGACAATTTCGCTAAAGCTTCATTCCCAGCTGATCTCTTTCAAATGATCCATATTCCAGGGATTTTTATCCTTAATTAATCTTGGCAATAATAATAATAAAAAAAAAAAAGGTGTTTTGGAAAAAATGTATGTTCTGCTATGAAAATCATACATTCTCCTATTCCTCTCTCCTCTCCCTCCATTCCCCCTGCCTTGGCCTTTCACTGCCCTTGCAAACAGGCAATACCCAAGACCTCTCCAGTACATAAGATACCGCAAGAGACTGGAAATATTTCTGAGCCAGGAAATCGTGACAGTTATTCCATTAGATACAAAGGCTTTCCTCCACAAGCTTCACTGAAAAAGCATTACACAGTCAATAATATTACCTAAAACTCCCTACCAGCTCTAAATGGCCCAAATACTCTTCTGTCCTGCTGCTCCGGGCTGTATCGCTCCCTTCTCCTAATATTGCCAGGCTCCTGCAGGTCCAGGTTTCCTGCAAGTACGTGCAGTGCGCTCTGAGCAGGCGAGCCCCCAGCCCGGCTGCTGGCTGCCGCTCCTCCGTAGCACATTCCCACCTATACCAAGTCATCTAGAGCCTATTGCTTCAGCTGAAGGAAGGCGGGTATGGACAGGCAAGGCTGCCAGGCCAGGAACAGCAAGAGAAATAACAACGATGCCCAGACATGCACTTTTTAGCTCAAAAGTGCTGCTTGCTGGGCTGTGCTCGGGTTTCTGGGCAATTTTGGCTTAGTGAGCCGCAGGTATCTCTCCCAGCCCCAGTGCCCACGGTCCTGGTGCTGCGGGGTTTGCACTCACTGATGCCGGCAGCAGGGATGGGCTGCGGGTGCTGTCAGAGCTGGTGCTTGTGCACCCGGGCTGAGAGGTTTTTGCTGCTGGTTTTAAGCCGTTGTTGGGTCCCTTCTGTGCTTCAGCTTTCCCAGGGAGGGGGTAGAAAGTCTCTGTCTTTCTAGCAAAGGGCAGCGAAGAAACCCAGAGGAAGGGTCAGATTAGACAGATAGACACAGGGAGGGGGGAAAAATACAGACATGGCAGCATCCCACTTTTGTAAGTCATCTCGTGCTGCCTCTGTATGGGGTAGCGAGGCAGGTCGAATCTAAAATACTGAAAAATGATCATATTCTTTCCCTGAAACACCCATGTTAGTTAACATATATATATATCTCCTTGCAGGCAGAGCCTGTGCTGACGCTACATTCACACTCCTGATTAAGCTGTGAGGAGCTGGGAGCAATTTTGACACGCTAGATACAAAGGTTAAGTTGGGTTAACTGTGTTTAAAAACAACAATAAAAGCACAACCCATAGGAAGAACAAAAAGATAAAGTATTTCCATAAAGAGTTTTACCTCAATCTTCATACCCTCAGAGCAAAGACGCCAAAGATGAGCCCAGCAAGAAATCCCAGGTGGTACAGAGTAACTGCGCGCTCTGTAACTACTGTAACTTTATCTTAATGGCTATCTATATCTTAATAGTCAGAATAACTTACTGTAGACCTCACAGCACATATTTTCACTCATTACGGAACACCGCCGCAGAAGTACTCTTTCACAAGGATGAATGCACTTGAGCTTCCAACAAGACACGTGCTGGCTTAGATGGTTTAAGAGAAAACAGGTCGTTTAGGAGCCACCAGCCCAGCCACTGCGGGAACCGTGGCCGGGAAGCTGGGCGAACCAGGACTGTGATCACAGACATCTTTTCCCCGGGGAAGCTGAAAACACACATCCTCTCAGGCCTGCCCGCTTTTACACCCCTTCGAGGATGGCTTTTACACCCCTTCATCTGTGGCACAGAAAGCTCCTCCTTGGACACAGCCAGGGCATTTTCCTCCAGCTTTGGGGGAGACAGGGAGAATTTAGCACTCAGGGCAGGCAGCCCCGCCAGCATTGCTTCGGACCCTGTCCTCAGGTCCCTGCCCCTGTCCCTCCTTACCCGTCTCCTCTAACTCTGGGCCCCCACAGAAGCCATTTGCTCTGACTCCAGGGCCAGGCGGCATCTCCTGGTGCGGGCTCTGACAGCTCAGGGCTGCTTCCCTGGCAGCCGAGCCCTCCCGAGCCCCCCCCGGCAGCAGCAGGGCTTTCTGGGGACGGGAATCCCTACACTCTCCCCAAAGCCCGCGTGAATCATCGAGCTGTTAGAGACGGGAGGTTATTTCTGGATTTAACTTTCTGGACTGAGGGAAACACTGCCATGTCAGCACCCAGCTGTGCTTTTAAGAGGTGCGTTGTTTGGCAAGTCTTGCAAATCTATTTCCATACGAAAGCACAGGCATGAATCATTCCTTATAAGAAAAAGCTGTGGAGGTGAAAGGGCCAAGAGAAACTCTTTGCTGGGAGATGGCGAAGGCAAAACTGACCATTATTTTTTTTCTCCACTGTAACTAAAATAGCCACACGGAGGCGGAAGAGACCAGGAGACCANCTTACTTCTGGGGCAACATCAGTGCTTCTTACTACATATGTAAAAGCTTTTGTTACCAATATTATGTCCTCACCTCCTAAAAGGAAAAAAAAAAAAATCATCTTATTCTCCTGCCAAGTCACCCTCTCCCCGCAAATGTTTTCCTAACACCACCTATTCCCAAGGAGCGCTCCTAACTCTGTTAATAGGAAGAAAAAGCTGGAGCCAGTGACCTGCTGGTGATGCTTCTGCACTCAGGGCCACCCTCCGTGGAATTCATCACGTTTTATTCTGCTTTTTGTGAGCAGCAGCAGCCCGGACACACGGGCATCTAGGTCCAGGCACGGTGGAGGCAGTGGCAGCAGTGCAGGGAACTGAGGTGAGGACACCCCCGAGGTCACGCAGAGGTGTGTTCCTGGTGCAGCCAGGCTGCAGTGGCGACTCTGCCGGTCCCTGCCATCCCCATGCATGGAGGTGGGTGCTACAAGCCAGGGCTGGCAGCAACGTCGGCCTGCCCGGCACAGGCAGGCGGCTGGCAGCACCCCGAGGGATCTGGGAAGAGGAACCAGCAGCAAAATGGTGGCTGCGATAAAAGAAAAGGGACAAGAGGGGAAGAAAGCAGAGAGGAAAGGAAGAGAAATGTGTAGAAGGTAGCTCCCTCCAGCAGCATTCCCCCCTAGTAATGCCGATCCCCCCAGTAATCCTAGTCTCCCACTGAAAGCTGCTAAGGGTGCACAGAGAGACAGATGCAGAAGGGAAGAGGGGAACAACTTACAATGCCACAAGCATTTCTTGCTTAGCTAAATTTCTACCTGTTACCTCTGAGGAACCTTGTCACCACCCAGAACTTGCTCTCCCCACACCAACAGTTGTGATCTTCCCTTCAGCTGGCTCTATTCCACCGTAACTTCCATGTACGGATTCCTGACATCCATAACTTATTTCTATTTGCCACGCAGCACTGTAGCAAACAGCCCCTCTTCCACATATTTTGGTCAGTGTTTCCTTCAAGATTTACTTTAAATCTTTGCATATGATTAAGATCAGACCAATGGCCCTGTGGTCGCTCCTTATTGATACATACTTCTGTACTTATATATTCTCCAAGTATATTTTCAAAATATACCACCCATTCAGAGAGCTGTTAAAGAGCATTGCTATTTGATGAGTAAGCAAATGTGGTATTTTCTGTTGCGACTGTAGGAAAGAAACTATTGCATTTTCCTGGAATAGTGCATTAAACTCTGAATTTGCTTCTGTCTTGATTCCTGTAGTTCTTGTTTCCATACCCTAAATCTCATTCTTGGCTTTGCTTCCACAGTCCTTTAGCCAATACATCTACTTTAAATCTCTCCCTTACCCCCATTGCATCATTTCCCACTTATTTATGCCTTGCTCTTCCTGTTCAAGTGTCTGGAAGTTTTCTGCTGCTTTTCAACCATGATCAGCAAAGACAACGTAGCTGGACTCGTGTCGATCTTCACTGTATTCCTAGACTTTACTGGTCATCCCCAGCTTACTTGGCTCATAGGTAATTTTTCCATTCCTTGTTAGCTTTTTGTTTTTCTGTTTGTTTGAGGTGCCCATTACCTGATTAGTTTGCAAGCCCTGCCTTACAAGTTTAGCTGCCATTTAAGGTCCTCAAAATTCCTGCGCTTTTATCCTGCAGAGAGCCTGGGCTTTGGCTAGTCATCCCAGCTGACTTCATGGCAACTCCCTTGTATCAGGTCCAAGCCTCTTAGTCACAGGCATCCTTGCATTTAAGCTGAACTGATTCAACTCTTCAGCATGCAATCCAGCATTCAATCCTGCAATCTGCGCTTCTTCCTCTGCCAGGGCTGTGAGCCTCAGCCCGCTCCTTGTCACGGGTCTGCCCTCCAAAACTTCATTTCCCATGCCGTTGCCTACTCTCCTTTTATGCATGACTGCCCTCAGGTCACAGCCTGAACTCTACCGTCATCTAGAAGTGCACATCTAGTCTAAGGTGGATTTTATCAGCCTAAATATTTTCTGTCATTGCCTACCCAAAGCCAAGGTACATCGCACAGCCCCTGTATCTCATCATCTCAGTCTTGCAGTGTAAGTGCTCAGGTCTCCTCCAGCACTGCCACCACTGCCTCTTCTCCCATCCACCTTGAGAAAGGAATGAAATAAATACCCTGACCTCTCCTGCCAGCCCCACTCCTCCTTTCTTTCCTTTCTCTGGCACCCTGGTCCGTGGCTGCAGGGCTTCCTCAGTCTTTTTTGCCTAAACATCAGCTCTGCCGCCCTGTTTAAGCTCAGCTGCAGTGTCAGTCTCATATTCCCTTCAGAGTGCACTTTCTTCTCATTTTAGAAAAATGCAGTCCAAGTGCGAAGCTTATTAAATACGTACTGAAACCAATAAACCACCAACTGACAGATAAACAAATTACCTTCTCCTCAGGCAACCTCCTCGGAAGGTTACTTCTCCCTCCCCAGGGAGGCACAATATCTCTCATTTATGTAATGTCCTGATAACACATGCAGATCTGCACTACAATAATGACTGTACACAAATCACATCCTTCAGAGCTTCAGCCGCTTGCCTGCTGAATCCAGGAAGGGACTATCTCCCTCCGTACAAGGTTGGCCAGATTTTTTGATGACTTCTTCGCATTCTTCTGAAGCACCGAGGATCAGCAGTAGGTGGGACGCAGGACAAGACAGGACAGAACAGTACAGAGACAGCAAAGAGGGTCCTCCCTCTTGCAACTGATACCTACCTGGATAATTTGCTCATCAAATTTATTACCAAATTTGGCAATAAATATTATTTTAGTCTTCCACTGTCCTCTCAGACTGGTGAGGCATCCATTTGCTCTTACCTTCTTGGATCTGTATCTTAGAGCATCTCAGCTCTGCGACTGCAACGTACCTCCGCTTCTCCCATTTTCTGAGGTATGGTTCCCATCTCTTCCACTTACAAGGCCAGAAACATCTTCACTTGTCTTAAATTACTGGCATCAATATATGTTGTAGAAATTTGATGGTATTTAGAGGAAACCAGGACAGGTAATTTAACATTTTCCCCCCCTCTAGTCAGCACTGTTGAGACACGCCTGGAGTACCATGTCCAGGTCTGGGCTCCCCAGAACAAGACAGACATGGACTTACTGAAGTGAGTTCAGAAAGGACCATGAAGGTGATTAAGGGACTGGAACGTCTGACCTATGAGGAGAAGTGGAGAGAGCTGGGACTGCTCAGCCTGGAGAAAAGGTGTACGTGCGGGGAGTACAAAAGATGAAACCAGGCTCTTCTCAGGGGGGCCCAGTAACAGGACAAGAGGCAGCGGGCACAAACTGAAATACAGGAAATTTTTAAATGTAAGGAAAATATTTTTTTTACTGTAAGAGCTGTGAAGCACTGGCACAGGTTGCCCAGAGAGGCTGTAGAGTCTCCATCCTTGCAGATACTCAAAACCTGACTGGACATGGCCCTGAGCAACCTGCTCCAGCTGACCCTGTGTGAGCAGTTAGGTTGGAGGACCCGATCTCAGCGGTGCCTGCCAGTCTCAGTGAGTCTCAATTCTGCAACCTAACAGGCTCCTCTGGCCTAAAATGCTGTGAAATTAGTCCAAGTCACGGTGTTCAACTGCTCATTTAAAGCAAAAGAGGTTATTAAATACCCAGATGTCGAGTGAAATAGGCTTGCTTGATTGCACCATGGTTGTCTACATCAACTGCCTCAGGGATGTCATAGCTAAAGTATAGAATCATAGTATCATTTTGGTTGGAAGAAACCTTTAAGATCATCAAGTCCAACCATTAACCTAACACTGCCAAATAACCATTACACCACATCCCTCAGCACTACATTCACACGTCTTTTAAACACTTCCAGGGATGGTGACTCAGCCACTTCCCTGGGTGGCCTGTTCCAATGAAAGAACCACCTCTCGCTCAAGTCTTGTTGCTGTAAGAATCGGCTAACTGGGCACCCAGACCCAAACCTCCAGCAAATGACCATGCAAGGCTCTGCCCCAAAGGGAGAGAGGGCCTTGGTGAATCCCAGAGTAGCTAGTGATGGCCACTAGTGGACTTCACAAAGGAGCGGACGCTGTCATGTCTGCCACCATGCCTGCAGACTTCCCACTGGTCACAGTATCAGTCCTTTAGCACGTTCTTTGCCAAGTTACCTTACTTAAAACACGCTTTTGACAGGGATGGCAGAGCCAAGGCAGCCCTTCCCTTTGCAATTGTGTGCTGCGGCAGAATACTGGCCAGAGCACACAGCTATCTGTCAGCTTGATGAAACGTGTCACACAGAAAACTGAAACTGCCCTCAAGTTATTTTAAAAATGTAAAAAAATAAATATCAAAGACTCATAGAACATATATTTTATAATGCTTACCAGGCTTGATACCACAAAGTCAGCTCAGCAAGACAAAAAAAAAAAAAAAAAAAANAAAAATCCCCCACCTCTAGGTCCTTTAACTCCTCTTTTTTGTGACCCCCATGGAGACGGCTGCAAGTCCAAGCATATATGAACATATACATGTGAACTTGGATATATTTTTTCCTAAATCACTGAAGAACCAGAAAGTTTGTCCTTTTGCATGCCAAAAATGGCCATTTTTAGCAGAATCAAACATCCCCCCAAAAGCAACTAAGAAAGCAATCTGCAAACTATTTTCCAAATGGTTGTTTTGGTACTTGTGGTTTTTTAACATTTGAAATAGCTGATTCTCACATCCCTCTCTTTGTGAAAGAAGTGGGAAGATTCATGGATCTGACTAATCTGAGCAACAGTACCTTGGAAAAAAAAAAAAAGGGAAACTGATTTCCAAGGACTAAAAATGTAAATTCAGTTTGAACCTAGAAAGTGTCCCTAAATTCTCATTTTTTTTACACTCTGAACTCCACCCGTTTCACTAAAAAACGAAGCCAAAGTGAGAGAGGACAGAGATCAGGTCTGTGCTAACACGCAGCATCTTTCAGGACCTGTGCTAACACGCAGCATCTTTCAGGACCTGTTTTAGCCCTGCTTTCTGACCTCAATTTCACTGGCCAGGTTCTCAGGAGAAAGCCGAATTACACCCAAACTCCTCTAGAGGGTCCAGACGATCCTCCTCTGGCAATAAAAAAGGGTGTCAAGGAAAATGCTGAAAGGATTTATATGTGCCTGACAGTTGGCAATTCCGGCACAAGCTTAAGCAGGGTTAAACCTACTGCAATTTTGGGAGAAACCCTGGACAAAACTTGAATGTTGCCTTCTTCAGAAAATGTATGCCAAGAGCTAATACACTTCAAGTTACAGTTCAATAGCTGTTGATAAGGAAAATTAAGATAGTGCAGAAAATATAATACATGTATCCAATATACTATCTCACACAGTGGGAATAAAGTGCTTAAAAAATACAGTAAATCCCAATGTAGGCACCAACGATATTTTTGGCATTAAAGTAGCATATTTGGTAAGGAGGAAGAAACCTGTACTGGGAGACATACACCGCTGCATGGCACATCACCAAGTGAGGCCACGAAATCCAAAACTCAGCCTTCAGTGGCACCAGGGTTTTTCTTCAAATTTATCTACAGCTCTTTCTGCAGCAGGAAAAAGGAAGGACAGCTGGAAGAGATGGGATGTCCTGGAAAGAGATAACCTTTGGAAATTTTTTTTTTGTCCTTTGAGGAACATTTGAGTATAGCCTAGACCACCCCTCAGAGCCAGTCCAGAACCTGCCCCATGGCAGGCTGGTGGGGCTCGCTCCAGAAAAGAGCAAGGCCATCTTACCTGGACACACAGCACATTCTTATTCTTCTAAGATAAAAAGTTCAAAAATGACCAGACAGGCTTTGTACATTTCCTAATGCATTACTCAGCCTGGGCTCCCTTGCTTACCCGTAAGCTCTTCGGCAATTACAGCAGGCATTTGCAAACCCACCACCGATTTGTAGCGTGGATCTTTTGGGTTAAGTCTACCACTTGAGAGGTCTACGCCACACTGTCACTGCTGAGAGGAAAAAAACCCTTTCTTGCTGTTAAATTGGTTTGGGCAACTGCCAGAGCCCAATTTAAACGAAACCAGACAGCACATGTTGTACTGCCCAACAGTAAGTGCCGGCTGAGCGCTAGCTCGCACGTCTCCACAGAAAAACTTACCTGAAGTAACCTACAGTAGTTCAGCTAGCATGTACGCAGGACTGAACTGGCAAGTAAAGTGGTCACGCGAACTTACTTGGACTCTGCACATCTCTCCCCTGTGCTACATCTCTATACAATCTGAAATAAAAATGTAAATCTAAAATTGATCCCGCTTCCTAGCCTCTTATATTACAAATTCTCTGTATTTTTGCCACCTGTCATATTTTGCCAATATTAGCAAGAGCTAAAGTGGGAAAAGCACATAAGAAAGCAGGCACCGACCGAGCCAACATTCAATAACGCTACCTGAAACGAGGACTAAAGCAATACCCACACTGTCGCACCATTTGGCATCACCCATCCGTTCTTCGCAGCATTAGGGACTGTGGCAGGATGCTGAGCATAATTAGGGAGAAAATAAGAACAGGGCAGAGCTTTGACAGTTCACCTCTGACTAAAAGAGAGAGCATTCAAAATCTGAAATTGTTCTTTTTTTTTTTTTTTTTTTCTCCTTAAAGGAACATTGTAAATAATACTAATCGACCTTTTCAAACACTCCAGATGAGGTGGGGAAAGCACACAGAGGGTACACATTTTCTTTTGCATTCTACTTGTGGGATACATCCTACACATTTTAGTGAGAACCCAACTTGCTAGTGAGAGCTTGGGGGAAATCTGCAGATGTAAAGTAGCCTAAAACAGTTGGGTAACAAACCAATTTTTTTCCTAGTAAAGAACTGACCTTGAATCGTGAAACAAGTCCTCCTTCGCTTACACCAACGGTCTTCTGTCCAAAGCAAAAGAGAGCAACAAGCACACAGGCGCGTGTGCCTGCGTGCGCTTCTGCGACTGAGCCAGCAAGAAAGGGAAGAGTGCTTAAGTTCATGCACATTTTTATTGAGTAGTAATATAAAATGCTTCTTTCATTGTTACAAGTGCATGCTTTGATTGCCAACATTTCGAAGTCAAATTACAAAGGCAAGGCTGTAGGCTGTAGTGAATTACTTGGGCACTTATACAATTGTTAAAAAATATCAATGGACTGTTTTGTTTTGTTTCTTTTTCTGTTTTAGAATGAACCAGTTGAAACCCGTAACTGATATACAAAGGGAAAAAAGTGAAAAAATTACACATTTTGTGGCACATGACAGAACAGAACAAAATGACTAAACCATTATGACATTAACAGTTATCATGCATTTAGAATTTCACATGTAACTACAAACTTATTTAAATTTCACAAGGTTTGCTAAACATGCTACCCATCTATATGTGCACTGACAAGCTTATGTTAAAAACTTTAAGAATACTCTCCCCTTAGATTTTTCAAAGCTTTTTTCTGATTACAAAATTTCAAAGGCATTAAGCATTTTCTTTTAGAGAATATAAAGTACGCCAGTATACATACATTTCCAGTATAAGTCAGACCACTAAGCGCATTACAGTCCCATACAGGCCTATACAGCCATTTTTTCTTAAAAAACATGCATAGGCAGATTTTTACAGAATATAGATGCTTTTCACTGCACTTAATATGGTGTCTTGTTCACTATACTTAAAAATGCACCACTCATAAATATTTAAATTCAGCAAGCCACAACCAAGACTTGATTTACCAAAAAAACCCAGAAAACCCCCCAAACCAAACCCCCCTAAATATAAACAGCAAAAAAAGATAAATGTTATCATTATTCCAGTTTTTTTTTAAACAAAGAAAAGGATAATTGCTGCCAAATTAGTAAGATAAGTGTTATATTTAAAGAAGGGCATTGAAGCACACTAAAGAAACCTGAGGTAAGCATAATCTGTACAAAATTAAACTGTCGCTCTCTCTCTCTCTCACTCTCTCTTCTCTCTTTCTCTTTTTTTTTTTTTGGCTTTTTAAACAAATTTCCAACTTTCTTTTTTTTTTTTTTTTTTTGGCATTTTAAACAAATTTCCAACATTCTTTTTTTTTTTTTTCTTTTTTTCTCTATATTTTTAAAGACTGCCTAATTTTATTTCATAGCCATTGTCTGACAAGAGTAGCAAAACATTATCAATAAATAGTCCTTATTTAGTTTGTACATTTTGTTAAAAATGTTTCGATGTTGTCCATGTTTAGTGCTGCAACTGTAAACGTACAATAGTTAGTAAGAAATTAAACAAAGTTTTCATGTCCAGTAACATAATAAAAGGCCTTTCAGTAACATATCTAGACGTTCCCAATGCAGTAGGAAAACACGTTCATTCCCCTAACTTTGCAATATATATCAGCACGAGCTTTCATTTTTCTACAAGCATTTTAAAGGCATATCCAAAGGAGGTGTCTCTCCCCCACCCCCCCTCCCACCAAATTAAAGTTGACGATCTCTTCGTAGATGATTTTTGTAAACTGAATCCAACACCTGGCCCCCAGAGCAAGTAAGCTATTATCAGAGGCAAGAACATCCCACTGCTGATGTGCAGCAACCCCATCGCGCCCTGCAGCTCAACCCCCCTCCCAGACAGTGGTCACTGAATATTGCTGCTATTACTGCCGTTGCTGTCCGTGCCATTAGTCTCTGTGGAGATTGCCTTGTTGATGGAGTTAAGGTTGGCATCGGATGGCACGTCTCTGCGCGGAGGCATTCGCTCATTAATTCGATCTAAGCCTTTGGCCTCTTCGAAGCTAGTGATCTTATGCTGGGGTGAAAATCCTTTGATAGCTAAATAAAGGATTATTAAAAAGTAAAATTAGCAAGTTAAAACTCTTGGCAGCTTTTCCCCCACCTTAGCAACGAGTGTGAAAGTCCTTCTTTGCGAAGGCGGCAATGAGAAGATCTGACAACACGACCGACTCCTTACCGTACTCAGAAAGAGCTGGGGGTTAACCACCACCATCTCTTGCAACACAACTACTTTTGTCAACAAGATCAACTTCCAATACTTTGTTGTCCACTGGGGTTCAGCTTAAAATGTTGAGAAGCTGACATGAAACTACAGTTTGCAATTAGGAACCATGCTTAGGGCACAGACGTGAGCCGGGGAGTTAGCATTTGTCGTCATCACTTACAGCCTTAAAGACATTGTGCCTTGCCGGAACGTCCTTAGTCAGGCAAAACTCCCATTTGACTTTCAAAGACCAGGGGGTAAAAGCGCTGGCCAGTTACAGATGGTGATGACACGGTGCAGCCAGTTTGCAGGATATACATTAAAGCTAGGGGAGACCTGGGGTGACCCTACAGCAGGTCGCCTTATGTTCTCAACACAGGCTGCTCGCTGATCGCTTGGGGCAGTTACGCTCCCCGACACGTCCCTGGACTTCTAGAAAACAGCTTGAGTCAAACAGCGGTAATGCCGTACAACATGGACCAGGATTATTGTCATTTTGGCACATTTGTACAATTTAACTTTGGAAACGCACTGACAAAGGACCAAAGTTCCAACTGAACCTGAGGACTTCTGATCTGCCCTTCAGCAGCAACATTGATGAGGCCACGCCGACCTCAGAAGGCAGCCACAGGCTGGAGAATATTTGCAGAGTGTGATTTTTATTTTTTAAATTTTCTTTCTCTCTTTAATTAAAGAGCTGAAGATCTTTAGATTTAAAGCAAAAGAGAAAAAAGCACTGTAGGCAAACAGCAGGTCACAGCTCCGTAGATAATTTGTCATAGCCTTCTGTGTGTTTTTCTCTTATTTGCACCAAATCAATGCACTGCACTTCCAGAACTGGCACTTTTGCTATGCCTCTATCTTAACATGCCATAGAGCAGAGATGGTGTGTTAGTACCAGGAAACTGCAAACTCCCTGGGGAGACAATGGTAGGGGAGTTTCAAAGATCAAATTCAATATTCCTTCCCTCCCTTTATCTTCTCTTTACCCCACAGTACTCCTGCTCTCCTTCCAAAATGTGCAGTCCCGATTCCGGACAAGCTCGTAACTTCTGTTAAAAAAAAAAAAAAAGGCAAACAAACCCAAACCCCCAGAACATCCCTGGTACCAATCTACCACTCCTTGCATTTTTGGGGGGAGCAAGAAAAGCGTTTTCATGCTGATATTTTTGCCAACCATTCCTGTGAAGATGGATAGATCCGGTTTGCCTCAGGGTTTCGTTCCTTAGCCAGTTTCACAAACGTTATATTGGAACTTTGTGAAGTGCATGGTTTTTAACATGTATTATACTTCAACTCAGAAAAACAACAACAACATAATGGTGATTAGTCAAGTGAGCAGGGATGGAGCAGTGAAAACAGAACAGGCCCTACAGTGAGGTTTTTTTCAAGGTTTTTTTGGTTGGGATTTTTTTTTTTTACTTTATCTTCTACCACAAAAATGAAGATGTCTAACAAGCATCCAGGCCAATCCCTTAAAGCAATAGTTTAATGGATGGCTGTGTTGAAGCTGAAACACTTGCTGTGTCCTGGCCCTTGCCAGTGGCACAGCCCAGTTGGTGTCATCGGGCCCTGAATCAAACTGCAGAGGGACAATTGGTAAAGGGTGAAACATTTTCTCCATCGTTAGCTTCGTCTACGTAAACTAGTTGTTACAACCACAGTTATCGTGTCTAACTAGGAAGGATGGCAAATCGAGAATTAACTTGAAGGGTGCATGTTGCTGGAATGAGGGTACGTTCAATCGATTGTATTTCAAGCAGACACGTTATCGTCTGTAATACTGAGGAAGGTGCTCTGCTGTAGTTGCTGGTCAGACAATGAGTATTAGCAGTTTACATTGAGAGTATACTAAAACACAACACATAGTCACAGAAAATCACAGAAAACAGCCAAACTGTCAACGAGAACGCACACTGCAGATTAGAGATTGCCGATAGGAATAGATAATTCCAACATAAATAGCAGCTTACTCACTGCTATTTAGAAAGCAGTTGTATTTTCTCTTACTTGTTTGTTCTGTAATTTTATTCACTGCTTTACAAAAATCAAAAAGAAATTCAACTGGCCAAAAGGGCACATCTTATCAATGGACAGCAATCATCGGATTTTTTTTAGTTAACTAAAAAAAAAAAATAGCCACAGAAAATTTGAGAGGGGCAAGAACAAAATACAACTGAAGAATTTTGTTTTAAAGGGGAATTCTGAAAATTCTTCTTCCAAAACTTTATAATGCTGAATAAATATTGCGCATCTACATTGCAATACGTGATTACTTAGGTGTTAACCATAGCATTAAAAATTGCTTAAGGGTTAAATTAGAGGTCTGTCAAGAAAGCACCAGTTTTCAATACTAAACATTCAGAAATCTTCCAAGGCAGCCAGTCACTTTATATTTGTAGCTTTATATTGTAGCTAAAATGGTGCTGCTGTTAATGGTTGCTCTAATGCAAATATCCAGTGTGTAAACTGCCACTACGAGAGGAATCAGACATCTTGCAGACAAATGTCTCATGTTGTTTTACTTTTTAAAGAGAAACAGAAACATGCTGAACTGTAACAAAAGACCAATAAAAATTTTTTACTAGTGACCTAAAAGAAAGGAAACAAACTGAAGCAAAAAAAGAAAAAGGGGGTAAAAAAAAACCCAAAACAAAAAGAGAGAATATTTATAAAAGCTATGTGTTTTCCTCGACCAGAGATTGCTGAGGATGGTTTGAGGCAGAGACAAGACCCAGCCTCCAATGCACAGCTTTTGAGCTATGTGTCACAGAGTATTTACGAGCTGCTGCCGAGTTGTGTCCCGTAAAAAGCAAGTCCCCTGATCTCCTTCTGTGGCATTACTCAGTGCTTAGTTCAACATACAACAATTCCAACATGATTGTAACTTTCAGAAAGAAAAAGAACCCACAACAACAGCAACAGATAAAAAAAAAAAAAAAAAAAAACAAACGAGAAAACATTTTCCCCTTTAAAGCAATTACATTTTGGTTAATACCGAGCCACAATTGTTAGCCCAACACCCACACAATCTGTACAAGCTACAGCAAAATGAATACACCCAGCAGAGCCCTTATCTGTTGTGGCACCAACAGAAAGGGGACTGGCCAATTTACCTTCATCAGCCTCAATAGCCTCAACAGTAGCTGAAGAGAAGAAAGGGGTAGCAAAACGAATGAGAAAAATGAGCAGAGGATTTTAAGTCTAAGAACAAGTCAGTGAATAGCAAAGGAGCTACAACACTAATGTTACTGTAAGTGCTGGATTTTGGCAAAACAGACACACACAGAAATGCTTACACAAAAACAATAATTTGCAGATTGAATTAAGCTATAGTTTGTTTTGAAGCAGAAGTTCCACAAACTAAACGTTTTTAAAGACACGTTTGAGTAGTTCCCTTTTGACTCAGAAGAACTGCAAAAAGAAAATGTCTTCCATATTGCACATCTGACCTGAAAAGGTCATTGTATAATTCTCCCAGCTTTGAATAAGAGCAGTCTGATTTGCCCTGTCAAAAGAGAACGAAAAATGGCATAAAGCCATCACACAAACCTCATACCACTTGTGATGCCAACTTGAAAAGTATTAGCTGCCAGTACAAGGCAAAAGAGCCACATACACAATTTTTCAGAATGATTGTTTTTCCCCCCTCTCTCCTGACTAAAAGAAACCTCCCCACAGCACGGGACAGAATTTGCTCAGACAGCTTTGCCTTTGCTTGCAATCTTGCCCAGTCCACTCCATCTGTAAGCATCCTTTTTGTCAACCCAGCCTCTAAAACCAGCATTCTTCTAATATTTTCTTTAAATCAATGGACATTTGTACAAGATTGAAAGCTGCTGGACCTCCAAAATTGCACAGTCTGGTCAGAGAGAGAAATGTGTGGAATCGGGAGGTCACTGCAGTGTCATGAATACCATGTTACCACTGTTTTGAAACCATTCATTGTTCTTAAAGACATAATTACATTTGAATTCTACCCATCAGCTTTGGCATGAATTTGTTTCTACAGTCAGAGATTTAGAAGCTGATGCAAGTCAGCAAATGCAATCCAATATAGCAATGGTACAGCTGAAATATTCTAACAGAAATCTTGATTTTCATGAACTTCCTTGGTTTAGAGAATAGCTCAAGAAGCCAAGTTTTTAGAAATTCCTCTCATCCTTTTTGTCTTATTTTCCACTACGTAAAAGGTTTTTTTTGTCCTACATAAAACCCAAACAAATTTTTTTTTGTAGTTAGGATGTTAAATATGGATTGAGATCAATACTAAAATATGTATACTATTATCTTGCTGCATGAGGAAATGAGAGGAGCTAACCCGCATGCACCAAGGTAAGCCTGTGCCTCTCAAGCTACAGAGCAAGAGAGATGGCAAAAATCAAGGAACGAAACTAATGCAAACTTAAAAGAAAAGGAAACACGATAACTAGGATGAGAATTAAAATGAATAACCAGATCCAAACCAGCACTGACACATTAGAAAAAAAAAGACGACTAAAACATATACTTCCACAACAGAACATACTAGTCATATTTTCTGTTAATACATATGACAATATGAATTTGTGCTTAACAGAAACTATGTAAATTTCAGATTATTTGGTGAATGGGATACTATGTGTTATCTAATGCAGAAGCTTGTGTATAGTAATGTTTTACTAAGCCAGAATACTGCAGTATGAGGAGATTTTCCTTTTAGCCATTGTAACAAGAACTTTAGGCAATTTTCTCAAATTCATTTCAATTCCTAATATTTTGCCAGGGCAACAATAGCAGTTTCCTTGGACCAAATTTTCTGACAAATGTAAAGCAACTATATGGAGAAAAGCCTAGGTAAAGACCGCAACCCCATTAAGAAAGGCATCCTGTGGAATCATATTGCAGCATTTTCAAAGCAGAACGTTACTATGGCCGTAACACACAAGTCATCAAAAAGAAAAAAGGGAAAGGAAAAAAGGGGAAAAGAAGGTTACCACCGTATACCTGAATCTTCTAGGTAAAAGAGACAGTAAAGGGAAAAATACAGAGAAAGAATGCTCCAGGAAGGAAACAGGAAAACAAGAGGCTGAGACTGTGTTAAGGTTAGAAAGCATTTCTATTTCTTACATCTACTGCCAACAGAACCTCAATAAGCAAGAGACATTCTTGAGTGCCTGCAATATACTCTACAGCAATACACACAGAAAAAACAGGAGTGCTTACAGTAGTAAATTAAATACTTTGCAGCTCCTTATTCCAAAAGGAATATTTCAAAGGCAGCCCTACTATAGACTTACAGATTTCCTGTAATGAGAAGCACTTGGTATAAAACTGAACTGACAATCTCTATTGTGTTTGTGTACGAGGCAAACATGGTGTTTGCAAGAGCCTCCCTGCACTTGGGCTTAAATCAGAGCAAAATTGTTCTCATGCTGTCACCTAGAATTGCTAGGAGAGAAAATCTAATTCTGGAGCTATTTTCCATTGGTGATTCTCTACACGGAAGAACAAATCAGATAAAATAAAGAGTTTTGAGTGTCACTATCTAAGCTGAACCTTCAGTACTCCGTGTATCAAAGGCTGCTCTTAAAAAAAAACAAACCCAAAAATGCTGCAAACTGTGGAAAGAGCGCACTTCACATGCAATGCTGATCTACCATTCTGAACAGTTGATTTTCAGGGACTTTCTCCCCCCATCTTTCTTTGAAAATCAGTGGTACATATTAAGTCTTGAGAACTGGCCTTACATGAACTGCTCACAAATGCTCCAGTAAAACACACCACCTGTTTTATTCTGCCCTTTATTTTTTTCTGAGAAGACTTCAGCTACTTTTCTCAGGTTCTGCAGTTGAAAACCAATCCTTTTTTTTATACATAATGACACACACAGGCAAACATGCTTACCGCTTTGCAGTGTTTGTTTTCCTCCAGAGAGCACACCACTGGGCAGCATTCCTGTTGGAGTCAAACCTTTCAGCGTCAGCACACTTTCACTCTCTTCTCTGCAGAAGGAAAAAAATCCAACAACAACCCAAAAGTAAATAATTGTCTTTTTTTTTTTTTTTTTTTTAATNCATTTTAGACACCTTAAGCTACACCTGCCCTGCAATGATTTGGTTATCTCTCATCTCCCACCCAGGACAGACTGGAGCCGGTGATAACACCAGCACCAGTGCAGTTCCCCTCACTGGTCTGTAAGTGGTTCACCTTTGCACCACACCATACACAGACTCCCACTATAGTTACCTGCATGTATGAAACAACGTATGACATACGTTTGAATATATATACATAAACCCACAAACTTGATAGGAGGAAGACCAAAGGAGTAGTTATTGCCAGCAATGCATGTAAGTGTCTTGCACCGTATGGTCCAAAATCAACTTATTGTTTCACTTTTGTCTCCATTAGCAGTCAGGTGCATTATTTATTAATGATCATCAGCCACTTAAAGAAAAGCAGCTAAAAGCTCATTAAAATTAATAAGCCCTTCCATCTTTACTAGCACTGTTCTTAATAGTTTTGTATGGTAAAAAAGATACAGGATTCAGGAAAAATGTTTTAGGAAACCTAATTATGTTTTGCTGGTCTGCCAATACATATAGTTTTTAATATATGGCAAGAAGAAAACAACAGCTCTATTCAGAGAAGCCGTTAAATACAGCTTTCTATGAGCACTGTAATGCTGTCTTTGATGACATACTCTCTCAGCAGCTAAATTGACCCCAATTCTTTAATAGAAACTGATTTTGAAGTGCTTTACTTTGAAATATACAATGACATTAAGTTGAAGGTAGGAAGCACAAAGACAGAATTTAGTTCCATACTCACTTGAGGATAATGTGGTTTTGTCTATCAAAACTGTCTCTCAGCAATTCTACAATTTACAGCTTTCTTTAGACCTACGTGCCCTGAATCACTCACGTATTTCAAACAACTCATTTACCTACAGCGTATACTCTTCAAGTCCTATTTTTAGTTTGAAAATTATTCTCCTTGTACACACTTTTCTTTTTGTAATAGATAAAATCAAATTGTGACCATTTTCCTTCCAAGTTTCCTAAGCAATTAGAACTAATGTAACAGCCAAATATTTCCAGAATTAACACAGTGTTTTCATCATCAAGAGTTACACACCAAAGTTTTTCCTTTCTCTCAATTATTTGCCTCTGCAAGCAAATGCATAAGCTGCATTTTCAATTCAGTCCATTTCACCTCTTTTTTAATTAAACCGCAATGGCACTTTTAGCTTCACCTTCATAGGATAAGTTTATTCACTGTATTTTTATTATCATTAAACTGCAGATTCCCAAGAAACCTCTGTATCAAAAATTTTCAGATTTTTTAGCCTACAGTGTTTCTTAGTTTCTATTTGATGTCCTTCACTTCCATTTTAAAAAAAGAAAAATAAACTGATTAGATATTTTATTTACCTCCCTCCTGTCTAAATATATCCAAAGAAATGTCAGACTTGAGAAACAAAGTTGAAGAGAGACAATGACAAGGAATCGTGAGGTCTTCCACTGAATTGTGGAAGAATCAGTGAAATAGATTTCATAAAACAGCAATGAACCTTCAAAGGTTTCTGAAATAGGCTGGTTTAGATGATGGTGCACTTTGGGGCGCTACACACAACTATCAGACACTCATGCGTTACAGGTGGATTGTGCTGGCAAGACAGAAAAAATAACCCAGGCTTTTCAACAGGAACAGTATTTGCATGATTAACCTCCTGTAATTTTTGCTGTCTAGAAGCCTGGCACCCAGCTGAGGAGAACCAACCTTTTCCAGCAAAAGAGAAGAGGAGGTACTCCCAGGGCGGCAGTGGTGGCTGGGATGAAATGCCACTCAACCCCCTGGAAGACTGGTCAGCAGAACTGCCCATTGGAGGGACCTGTTTATTTGCTGACTATGCCTCTGACCACAGTAAGGATGCACGGTACTTGCTGGTTAAAGCTAAGGGAGAACAAATACACTCTTCATCTTCAGCCTCTCCTGCAAAGTTTTAAGGTCCATCAGTAACCAAGAACTGTAAAAGGCTCAGCAGCTTCAAAGAGTGAACCACTGGATTCTCATCTACCAGATACAGTCCATTCTGGTCTTCTTGAAGATGTTGGGATGCATGTGGTAGGGGTAAAAAATTGCCTCATGAACAAATCTGAGATTAATTTGACTGCTTTTCAGGGAATGATCGAGACTGATTTCCATCAGTGCCTCAAAATGTTGATTTTTGTGAAATGATTCAAGAGGGCTCAAAGTTTCAAATGGTGCTAAAACCCTAAGCTATGAGGCTCATGCATATCACTTTAGACAGGGCACATGCAAGAATTATGCTGTACCCTTCTTCCATCCCTGAAACCACCGAAAGGCTCCCGGCCCCTTAGTTCCCTTTGAAAAAGTCTTTGACGTATAGGTGATGCCAATCATCTGCAAGTTATCAAAACCCAAATGTATCAGCTGAGCATCCGATTGCAGGCCTTTCTGTACGTTTAACTGCAGGCTTCTGTTAAATTAATCCTGTATTTCACAAGGTGCTCTGCAACAAAATGCAGCGGATCCAGAAGCTGCAGTTCAAGGTTATGGGAGAAAGCCAGGTTTCCCAAACTTTGTTTGCTCAACTATCATCAGAGAAAAATAATCATGCTGTTTTATGAAGGTGGTGGCAATGTCAGCTCCAGGCTCTCTGCCAGGCTTGGTACAGAGGAGCAGGTGGAAACATTTGATTGCTCCCCCGTCTTGTTTAGGGAAAAGGCATGATGCCAACTTTTCTTTTTTTATGGGTACCACTTTGGAGTAGCTCGTGCATCACTAGTAATTCACATGTAACACTTTGGGAACCCCAGGTACAGAGTCCTCCATCTCAGTATGCTATTTAAAGCTACGCTGCTGCAATCTGCAGCGCGTGGGCAAACTGCTGTGTCCATGCAAAGCCCCGCTGACAACCTGACCACTGCTTGCATGCTGCAGAGGAATCTCAAATCAAGCAAGTTTGAGAGTTTAATCTGAAATTAAGAGGGTATTCTTCAAGTAACTATTTTTATTTCCTCTTTTTATACCAATCGTACAATCACACCAATACATTTTTTAAAAATCCCTTGATTTTGCACTAACCATAATAGCCATAAACTGACTACAGCAGAGCAACACACGATTTCCTGAGAAAAAAATCCCTCTGCCGAAAGGGAGGGAGAACTGTATTTTCTATATTTAGACTTCAGCACAGCACAGTACAGCATGTTTTCTCTTCTGCTCAGAGACATCAAATGGAGAGTTCTAAACATTGGGTAGCAATTAGTTACTCATGTTCATGTGTTTGGGGGAGTGCAGCCCAAGGTAACGAGTTGCTGTTGTCTGCACAATGATTTCCTGGATTTTTAGTTAAATGACCCTAATGCTTTCATCTTTAATCATCTTTACTCATGGCTGTAGCAGCAACTGTAGGTGACAAAGTGGGACAGTTGGCTTCCTTCTTAATGAGACATGATGTGGAACATACCCTTTCTCCACATTTAACTCTTGCCTCGCAGTGGCTGAGAGTTAATTAGCACACCTGGTGAGAAAAAGCCTTAAAAAAAAAGGGTAACTGCAATTTTCTTTGCTGATGTCTTTTGTTTGTTTGTCTGGTTTACATGCAGCAAAAGCCCTGAGGAAGATTATTCAGAGCCATCATAAATAGCAGCATTGTATAAATAAAACAATCTTTAAAAGGCTCCAGCAAAACTCAGTTGGGTGGTATACTAAAATACCAAATTTGCTGTTTGATTAACAGTAGAGCGCCCTAAGTAATCATTCAAAGATGTCTTTTAACATTAATAAAATATGAAACAGCACAAAACCTTACCTTAACACTGAGAAAACTCTAGCCATTTTTCCTATTGCTCTTATCTTGTTTCTTATAACCTCCTTTCGAGCAGCAGCCGTTGCTCCTATGGAAAACACATTAAAAACAGTTATAGGGATTTGTAAATAACACATCACTATTCTGAATTCCAAATACAAACCCCACCATATTAATGCCATAGTTTGCCAAACTAAGCCACATTTATAGTCAAACCTGAGAACATTAATTTTTTGTTATTTACAGCTCAAGACTGATCACTTGTGAACCATCTAGTTATTAGTACCTTTGGAGAAGTGATTCTTTTCCTGCTACACATTCAAGCTGCATTTTTTTTCATCAATGTAAGCTTACTTTCCATTTCAGTAACATTTTCAGAGACCATACTCTTTTGAAAACAAGTTTCACAGAAAACAGCCAAAATGCCAAAAAGATACTCAACATGAACAGTGCCCAATCCACAAAAAAAAAAAAAAAAAAAGCCCCAAAACCAAAAAAAAAAAAAAAAAAAAGAGTTAAAAGGAAAGTTAAACAACAATGGAATTAAAATCTATTTCATAATCTTATCATTTTAAGTGAAAACCAATCATTTTTCACTTAACTTTCTAAAAAAAGTGACTGAGTTAAGCTTAAGGCCAAAGGGTCCAGTCAGGGTTTTCCCATCCCTAGTTAAAAAGTATTGAAATGGTTATAAAACCTAAATGCAGAGTCCTGAAAACCAGCATGAAATTGTAGGGATCGCATTGGCTTGCATAGCTGCTCCGTAGAGCAACTTCCTTCTCATCACTGCTATGGCCTGCTCAAAATTACAATTACTTTGAAATTTGTGAACTCACACAATAATCTGCCTTAAGAAACATATATGCTGGAACAGAGACTACAGTTCAGCTAAGTTTGCATGTGTACTTGTTCCTTGGATATCATCAAAACCTACAATATTGTCTGTGCCTCCAAGAGAGAACCACCTGAATGGGAAAAGCAAATAGTACTAAGTTACTAAAACGAGGCATTTCTTTTAATTAGGACTTTCCACGTCCCCAAGAAAATGCCACATTATACTAAGTAACCAGTTTCGTTTGATTATCACAATCATAACCACATACATCATGAAGACTTCTCCCAGAGGTTTCTGAATGACAGGTAATCTTAGCTCATATGGATGCTTCCTGACAACTCCTGCCTTGGAGGTTCAGGAGTGCAACCTGAAAACCACCACACATCACGGCCAACGCCTCCTTCTTCGCTGCTCCATAATTCAAGGACAAAACTGAAAATTACTATTTTCAATTCCTGGCAAACTGATCCTTTTTTATAAACGGGAGTCCGTCACGGAGGCTAAAATAGCAGAAAGGGCCAAAAATGAGGGAGGTGGTTATGGCAGCAGAGGGGACATCCCCGGGGAGCCGAGAGAGCGGCAGAGCCTGTGGGTGCTGGGCAGGGAGCAAGGTGCTGCCGAATGTGGGTGATGGACGCGAGAGGTAAAAAGCTGCAGAAGACGCAGCCGCAGGGTCATGCTGTGCAGACCTTCCTTTGCTGTATTATGAGCGCCAAGTGACTTCAGCCGCAAGGGCTCAGAATGAAAGAGGGGCTCTGCTGAACTCAATGGCAGAAGTCCCATCTGCTTCAGTGGTGCCAGTGTTTCACACGCTGCTCCTCCTCTGTGCAGTTCCAGCCGCTCTGGGCAGTGCTGGAGAGGGCTGGAGATTTGCTGGGTGGCTTCTGGCAGCTGACAGTGCAATAATTCGCACAGTTTCAGCTTCTACACACACCTCTGCTGTTTGCAGCCCCACGGCTCTTCTATCAGGCATTGTCACCTTTCCTACTGCAGATTTCTCAGTGGCAATTAAACACCTAAGAATCTGAGAGTACTGCTGGAAACGCCAGCATTGCTTCATGATATTTACGAGATGACTAGGTGGCCTGGCTGATACCCTGGCATTTTACAAGAGGTGAAAAGGAGGTACATTTTCTTTTTCCTGTGCTTGAATTTCAAAACAAATAGCCATCTTTTGCAAAAAAACTTTCAAAATTGAAAATAAACTCAACTCACAAATCCTTCAGCTGTTCAGAAGTAAGCTAAGTGACCGTAGGAACAAATATCACAGATAACAACGTAAAAACCTGATGAATCTCACTGTAACTTTTAACACTGTGGTCAAGATCAAATTTAAGCCCAAATAGTGCAAGGGGTGAGTTTGATAAAGTGTGAGCTCGACAGTTGCGCACAGGGAATCCTGCAGAGCTGCTTATGGGGTCGTGTATCCCTGACCAGCCTGTCTACAAATGGGTCCACACGAGCGACCCCAAATGTGCCCACAGGCATCACAATCTCCATGATCAAATGTTGATAATTGTGTGCTTATGTACTGGGATATGTTCATACATCTGCTGAGGAGCGTAAACTAAATGTCTTACAATCATGCATGCTACTTTTTGCATGGGTCCATCTTTTGGGGCAGGTGTTAATGCATTATTTTCAGGCATTTCTAGTTGTCCTTGTGGACAGTCTTGAAATTATGAACCTGTATCTTGAAGTTCAAACTGAAAGAAACTATGCTCAGAATGTTGGCTTTCAAATCTCCCACGTATAAAGATAAAAATACAAAGAGAAGATGTTAAAAATACAAAGATAAAAAAAATAAAGACAAAGTCTTTGGCAGAAATGTCTAATTCTAGACAATAAAGAGTGGGAGAAACAGCTGTAATTCAGCTGAATTAAATAAAATATATTTGTAACAGCTTAATAAGAAATTTAAATTAAAAACAGTGATTCAGCTGGGTTCTTCAGGAAACAGAGGGGGTAACATTTCTGCCTCAGTTGCTAAGATCTCACTGAATTGTACTCTCAAGATACGCAAGACATGATTTTCAGCCTTTTTTACCCTGAAAGCACTTTAAACACAATTTGTCTTTTTTTTTTTTTTTTCCCCCCAAGTGCCACTATCCCTAATTGTTTATTACAAACCCACACTGTTTTTATAAACCTTATAAGTATATTCAACCTTTTTCAATCACTGTTTAACTTCTGGAAGAGTTGACGACTGAAAACTAGAAACATAATTTATGACTGAAGTGAAATACAATGCCCTACACTAAAATATAAAATAAAAATGGGAAAAAATACTTAATTATAAAACACAACAGGCTTAAAGGCAGTATTTTGTTTCTCATCAATACACATAATAAAACATTACTAAAATATACACTTAAAAGATTTTTGTCTCCACTGAATTTCTTAACTTGTAAGAGATCTGTGAAAATGACTTATAATTGTCTATGTTTACTAAATAATAGTAACAATTTTACTCATCCTATTTGTTTTTTTAAAGCATTATTTGCTAAATAATGCACCTGATATTCACAATGTTTTATTGCCCTGCTAGTTTTGACTGAATACTGCTAACCTGATACAGTATTTGGATTCCCAAACTATTTATACATAAATATTAGACTCACATTTCAAGTATGAATATTCCAGTTTAGTGTTCTGAAATTCACTATTCCTGCAAATCCTTATGAATTACTGCAGCTACACTTAAGCATACACATGTGAAAGTAAATGGGTCATAACCTGAGAACAGGCTATGGGTAAAAGGGTTACTTCAGTCTTGCTTCAACCCCTGGGAAAGTTCTGGAATGCAACCCCCTGGGGGGCTATCACAAATCAAATGAAGTACGTGATTGGGAAAAGCCAGCACGGATTCATCAAGGGCAAATCATGCTTGGCAAACCTGATCGCCTTCTACAACAAAGTAACCTGCTCGGTTGCCGAGGGGTAAGCAGTGGACATTGTCTACCTAGATTTCTCAAAAACATGGTTCCCCACAGCCGCCTCCTACAGAAACTGATGCGTTAAGGTCGAGACAAGTGGTCTATGTGGTGGGTGGGGAACTGGCTGACAGGCCACACCCACAGGGTGGTGGTAAATAGCTCCTTGTCAAATGGGCAACTTGTCACAAGTGGGGTCCCCCCAGGATCGACACTGGCTCAACACTGTTTATTACCTTCATGAGTGATCTGGATGATGGGATCAAGTGTACTGTGATGAATTTCGATGATGATACCAAACTGAGTGGGGACGTGGACACTTTGGAAGGGAGAGCCACCCTGCAGGTAGACCTGGATAGGCTGGAAGAGTGGGCTAACAAGAACCTTATGAAATTCAACAAGAACAAATGTAAGGTCTTGCACCTGGGAAAATGTAACCCAGGAGTGCAGCACAGACTGGGATATACCCAGCTGGGGAGCAGCTTTTTGGAAACAGACCTGGAGGTCCTGATGGACAAGCTCAATATGAGTGAACGGTGTGCTGCTGCGGCAAAGCAAGCCAACAGGATGCTGGGTTGCATCAACAAGGGCATTACCAGCAGAGACAAAGAAGTCATTATCCCACGCTACTCAGCCCTTGTCAGGCCACACCTGGAATACTGTGTTCGGTTTTGGTCCCCGCAATACAAAAAAAGATGTGGACAGGCCGGAGAGGGTCCAGAAGGGCCACCAAGATGATCAAAGGACTGGGAAGCCTCCCATATGAGGAAAGGCTGAGAGAACTGGGTTTCCTGAGCCTCGAGAAAAGAAGGCTTAGGGGAGACCTTATCACCATATTCCAGTATTTAAAGGGTGTCTACAAAGAAGATGGAGACTCCCTGTTTACAAGGAGTCACATGGAAAAAGACAAGGAGTAATCGGTACAAGTTACACTCTGATTGGACACAAAAGGGAAATTTTTCACAGTGAGAACAATCAGCCATCGGAACAACCTCCCCAGGGAAGTGGTGGATTCCCCAACATTGGATGCTTCTAAGATTCAGCTGGACAGGGTGCTGGGCCATCTTCTCTACATTGTGCTTTTGCCAAGAAAGGTTGGACCAGATGATCCTTGAGGTCCCTTCCAACCTGGTATTCTATGATTCTATGAATTTTAGCCTTTGCAAACGTTGCCTGATATCCTCTTAAGTTTTTACTTTCCTTTCAATATCTAAACAAACCCTGCTTGCATAAAGGAATTTTAAATACCCCACCAAACCTCATGAACACAGCTAAGTTTAAAATATGAGTGGAAAAATTATATGGGAGGTAGAATAAAAGCTTCGAATCTTACTTCAGTAATTTAACAAGTTCTATTGGATTTCAGATTTGTAGCATCCAAACACAGATCTTGCAAGCTGGATATGTAGTACTTGATCGAACAGATAGAAAACAATACTGAGTAAAAAAGCCAAACCCAAATCCTCTCACTGGTATCTTAATATATGCATTATCTAATTAAGCATTAGGAAAATGAAACTTAAGCCTTCTAACTTTTTGAATACCTTTCTTCTGTGCATAAATGGGATCTTCTTATGAATTCCAAAGGGGGGGAAAGAAAAAGATCAGTGATGTTTGTAGAATTAAAATAAAAAATAATACAGAACATTTGACAACATCAATGGAAACTCAATGTTTAAGTAAAGTCTGAAAAACAGAAAAGAAACAAATTAGGCAGGGAACATCCAAGAGGAAAGAAACAGATTGAGAACGATGCGGGGAGAAAAAGAAAAGAAACCTTTTCAGCTGAAAGCCTTGTTAGTAGGTTTTGCAGGAAATCAACATGCAGGCAGAAGATCAGCAATGAAGCTTAGCCTTGGTGTTACCAACCCCTTGAACACATACTTTCTCCTACATTACTGCAGCTTAATCACTTCTCAAAAGCAGCCCCCCCAGTCTACACGGGGTATGTCTGCCTGATGACTCCTCTCTTCTTAGAGGAATCAAGCCAATTCTTCCAGTTTATTTATGTCTGATATCTGATGTAGCTTGCTATCATAGACGTGCCTGCTGCTTCTACCAAAATCTGTGCTACCTACCACTCGCATGCATTTGTTCAAATGGTCCAGCAGCTTACAGTTATCAACTCTAAACACCACCATGGTACAAGGTACTGCATTTTAAAAACAACTATGTTTGAGAGCAAGATAAGTGCACCATTTGGTGCCCAGGCACAACTGCACTGTGACACGCGTTTTGGGGACACTGGTTATCTAGTGCACGCTGCTAGGTTGGTTCAGAGGCAGAGCACGCCAACATGCCGTAGTATGGCTCACATGAAAAATGCTTTGGGCGTGGGAACGACCATACCTGGCCAAATAAATAAATGAATAAATAAATAAAAAGATCACATTATAATGCCTCTCTGCCACCAACTCACAGAGATTACGTATACATTGCGGCCCAACCTTACTGGTTTGGAGGAAGAACAAACATAAACCAGTGGGAAAAACCCTCCATTTCTCTCCTAGTTAAAAATGAACTCATTGAAAAGCTAAGACTCTCTCATCTACCCGGACAGTATTATGAACACCTTTATCAAGGCATCGGTAAGTAACTGAGACTTAATAATGAGGCCTCTGCTTTTGCTTAATCAGTATCTGCGTTAGTTGGCGCAGAGCGTGTCCCAGGTGCAGTTAATTGCACTGAAGAGCTGTGACAAATTTCATATGCCACTGTTCACAGCAGAACCAGGTTTTGATTGGCAGGAGACGTCTGACTTGGTAATTCTCTTTAGGCTCGGACTACAGCACTGTATGGGGGAAACTGTATTCCAACTGAGGAATAAATGCTGCAGCTAGCACCGTGACAGCGGCTTTCCCATGAGAAGGCTGCGAGCTACAATGTTGAAGGCAATAAAAAAATTAATGCAGGTAATTTAGGAGTGTCTTTATGCCAAATCATGATAGCGACGCATACAAAACAAGCAGTGCATTTGTGTCAAGTTGTCTATTACATTATTGCACCCTTTTAATTAGCAGCTTAGGTTTTTTTTTTTTCAATCAAATGCACGAGGCCAGAAATGTTGCTAATTAAAATAAAACAGGACTCTGACTATATGCTGGCAGGGTAGAAGTATTTGCAGCTCCTGTTGCTAAGTGATATGTTTGATGCACAAACCATACAGCACACAAGCTAATGTTCACCCAAGACATTTTTTGCTGGATCAGATTGTATTGCAACCGCCCTAGCAAACAGGGAAGAGAAAGTACAGCAAGAGGAAACCATCAGAGATAAGAAAACTTGACTTATCATATCCTCTCGTTTTTAAAGCAAGTGAAACCAAAAGGCCAATACAGGCCAGCAGGGAGATATAGGCTAAAGGGCACTATGATTGCTATTTAGGCTTTCTCCCACTAAGCACACACAGAAACTGCCTACAACAAATTGATCAGATTCCCATGATGTGTCTCCTTAAGCCAAAAAAAAAGGGGGGGGGGAGAAAAAAAAAGGGGACTACATGCTGTTGAGCATCCTGCTCGTGGCTAGATGCAACATGCATGACTCAGAACCAATAATAATAATAATAGCAAATAAAAGGGCTCACAAAAACACCATGCAGTGAGAGTGAGGTCAGACAATACTGATGGGGCTTACTTTTGAGTGGGAAAGTGACAGGGGAAGACAGAGGGCAAGAAAGTGTAAGAGAAGATAACAAATGGATGATCAGTGCAAACCATAGTGATGGATCATTCTCATCACATGTGGGAACCCTGGTCAGGGCATGTTCAAACTGCAAGGAGAGAAAGGAAATCAGCAGCGAGCCCTGAAAACTGCCAGTGATGCAAAAATAGGCGATGATTTTAAAGAATCATTCCATCAAACAAAATTTATCTGCCATTGCAGATATCAGGCATTTCCTTCTATGGGAAATACTGCTAAAGAAAAACATCAGTGGACAAAGAGGGCTGTACTACTGCAGTCCTCCAAGGAAGCTGGACAGAAATTATTGAAGAATAGTGGAAATGTTGAACCACAACATCACTGTCCATATACAGCCCTTACAGAAACAGTTTTAAGCTGATAATCATTCCAGTCTGTTTCATCAAGAACACAAATGAAATAGATCTTGATGTTTCTCCCCGAAAAGGC
>VZSZ01010350.1:208640-264444 GCA_013398815.1 Ibidorhyncha struthersii
CTATCTCCAAGAGAAAGAGGACTTTCCATTGTTGAACAGATAATAAATCAGAACCCACCAGGAAATCAGTAAAGATATCAGCCTCTATTTCCATTTAAATCAACCATCAAATTTACGTTTATGGCTGAATCCTTCGGTCTCTTCCATGTGTACGATCCTCACGAGCCCACCGCCTCCAGTGGGCTGGAGGTACAAGCGTGCACCCACAGCAAGCTGCAGCACCAGCACCACAGATCCCATTTTGCAGCTCTAAGGGGATTATCTGGGAAAGCAGACACGAACATATGCCAGCTCTGGTTTTAACTACACATGCGAAAGAAGACCACATTTCTAGTATCTTCCTTAACATAATGTTTTACACAGAGAAAGCGTTCATACAGAAGAAAAATCTGAAAGCAGATTTAGACAACAGTATTAGCATTACAGTACTGGGAATGGTTTAATTGTTCCTCATCTGGAAATTTTCATGCTGTTAGATACTGTTATGCAGTACACGCGCATGCAAGCCCAGAGGATTTCAGCCAGCCTCCCTGCTCAGACGCCTGCAATGCTGCAAACTCCACATCTGGAGGAGTGCCGTGGTGAAACCCCCGGGGAGCCAGGGCTTCACCCTCCTCCCAGAAAAACTGCAGTAGATGCGGAGATCTCCTGCTGCTGGAGAGAGCTGCTGTCCCCAGAGACCCCTAGCACCTCGTCATTCCTGACTGCTTTTGAAAACGTGCTCCAGAGCTGTAACTTAGGCATGGGAACGCTGATACATGAAAATTTTAGAAAAGGACTACAGGCATTGCCCTTTCTTTGCTCAATGGAAGTTTATAGTACAACTTTAAAAGAAAGTATTAGGCCAATGCTGAATTAATTTAAAAAGCCTTCCCATAAAGCCTTTGTTTTGGCATTGCATTCAGTGGGATTTCAGCCTGCGCTTAAGTGCTTTCTTGAGCCAAGGATTTTAAGCACATGGTTTTGTTGCTACTGTATTTAATTTGACACAGTTTTTACTCATTGTATGCCTCCGTACTGTTTCACACGCTGCTTTAATTACGCAGTAGCTACTTATTTAAATTTCATGAGGAAAAAAAAATTGGGCACAATATTCAAACAGGTGTTTTCTTCTCTCCACTGATTACTGGTTTCAATAAACTCAGTCTTTGTCCCAAGTCCTGCAAGATAATTGTTCACGTCCACACTCTGTGGAGAATACAGAACACGGAATTCTATCTGGCTTTTCAGAGTAAAAGCAAAGCACTAAAATCCATACCGTTCTTCTCCATTGCAGAGGAAACATTTGTCAAAACGCGTGATCTAGCTTCCTCTTCCAAAGATTAAAAATAAAGACTTTGAAAGGGAAGTTTAATTATTAATTACAACTTCATTAAATATTTGTCTTAGTTGAAAGTTCTTCCATTCTCCCTGTCCATTCATTCTACCTACAAATATCTTGAGAATATTTGGTAATGATAGATTTTTCCAGGTTCTTTTTTAATTTTTTAATATTTCTGTTCTTTTCCCAGATTCTTTGGGTTTTTTTAACATTGAAACTATTCATAGTAAGAACGTTAGGAATGCATGGGATTTTTTTCAGTTTTACTCAACTGAGAAGGGACATTCTGGAGAGCTGCAAATTTACTCTTGCACAGCCTAACAGAAAATAATGTCCAGTAAAATAAATTGACTTCTAAGAATCCCCAAACTGCAAGATATAAAGTATCATTTACAGTCAAACCAACAGGTACAAGGCAAGTTATCATCATATAAACTCCAACCCAAGTGACAACAGAAGTGACCATTACTCTTTTAGCAGAAATGTCAGGTCAGAACTTTCTCTGTGTTTGCATGTTTATTTTTATTGATTGTATTCCTTCTTAAAGCCTTTTAGATATACTAGTGCATTAAAAGAGGCAACTAATGAAATATCTCAAGTACAAGTCTTCCAAAGTTGTAGTACTGACATTTTGGAAGGAACTCTGCAGAAAGTTTATTTCATTGAAGGAAGATAATTTCATCAATATAGTTAAACTTTCTATGGCAATCTCTGGATCTTATGCATAAAATCAACACCTGACTCCTTTGTGACAACACAACCCAGATTTCATGGGAGAATTTTTTTTTTTAACCAAAGAGTGAGACCAAGGAAAGGGTTAGAACAGGGCAGAAGTTTCATTAGTTCTTCATTTCATTAATTCTTTCCAAAGCATGCAGTAAGCAAATCCACTGGAGTCTAGCACAACAGTCTCTTTCAGTGGCACAGAACTTAAACAGGATCCAGAAAATTATCCCAGGATTTTAAAGTAGTTTCAAGGCAAACAATATCAACCAAAGGCAGGAGGGCTCTTACCATCAAACCCATCTTCCTCTGTCCCCAGTTCATCATCTGAGCAGATGTTCAGCACGTTTACCAGCATCTCTGTCACTAAAATGGAAAACAAATGCAAAATGTTGATATTAAGCTTCCCTCATCTGTCAGAGAGCAAACTCTTCCTGTAGCAGCGTTAATGAAAATTCAGTACAGAAATTGCATCCACTTTTTAAACAACATGGACCTTGTTTTACGCACATAGTAATATAAGCTTGAAGTATCTCGTGTAGTTAATAAAAAGTACAGGTTTCCATAAAAATTGTTCCACATATAACACACACCGTAACAAACAGACCTTAAAAAAAATATTGTGTTTACAATCTCTCTTTTTACAATTCTCAATGAACTAGGTAACTTTGGTTTTCTCCCCCTCAATACATTTTTGCCTTTCACTCAACTTGGACAGCAGAACTGACCACCCTCCTCTTGCTGCTACATTGCAGTAGGATTTGAATTGCCCGCTTAGCAAATGGAACAACATTTCAATTGAAAAAGTTACAGCAAGAGGGATCACAGATTATTTATTTATTTATCCAGGTTTTGGACACTGTACTTTCAGTTCAACAAAACATTAACCCTTGTAAGTTGTCTACAAAGGGGCAACATCTCTTGAAATCCAGGACAAATAGACTAGGTGATTGCTGTAGGTCCCTTCCATCTGGAACTATTCTGTATTTAACAGAAACATAATTATCAGTGAATTCAGAATATATTCAGCTTTCTTACTTTGCAATTTGGGCACGGAAGGGTCAGCCTCATGCTACCCCTAACCTGGTACCAGCTCTTTCTGGAAAGGCAACAGTGAGACACTAACCAGAGAGCACACAGAGTAAGAACAGCCAAAAAAAAAAAAAAAAAACCAGCAAAAATCACAACCAAGGAAATGGAATTTAGACATCAAAAAAGCCAAAGTTATGAGGTAAAATGTGAAATCATTAGCAGATTGAGAAAAACTCTACTACATCTACATGTAGTAAGCATCATTAAAAGGGTTACCAGGCGTGTCTAGCCTTGCACTAGCTACACAGGTTGAAAGTTTAAATTTTTTAATCAAGTCGTTATTTAAATCCTCTTATGTGACAAGTATGATGGCATAGCACATTAGAAGGGTGGGACACAGCCATACTTTTCCTACATTAGTGAAGGATTTAATATTTTTCCTTTGACAGGATTAGTGGAAAGACTTTCCACATTAACAACCACCAGAAAAACTAACAGCCTCCTACCTTAGTTGGCCTTTAAGGAAAAAATCTATAAAAAAAAAAGGAAATAAATAAAAAGCTGTGCAGAACATCAACTCTTATATCCATGAGTTTTGTTTTGCAGAGAAAGGGAAAAGACTGATTTCACTTCTCAGGTCTCACAGTTCCAAGCAATTGCTAAGTGTGACCACTGGAAAGACATGAAGGAGGAAAAAAAAAAACAAAACCCAAAACCAAAAAACCACCCAAAGAAAAAGAGATGAAGGAGGAGTGTTCACAGTCTCAGAACCTCAACAAATCTGGCCATGCATCCTGCAGTCTCACCTGAGGAAACCACCAATGGGAAACCTCTGGAAAAATGACCTTACAAAACTGCAACGTGTATAGAGAACAGGCCCATCTTAAAAACAGCCTGGCTGAATTTATGGCTGAAGAAAATGAAAGCGTTTTATCTGCTTCACAAGAGTCTGCAACACGCGTCAGCATGGATTATGTAATATCTCCATTAGTAGAAACAGCTGTCTATTCTTTGTTAATCCCCATTTTATTGTCTATCTGCTTTGTTCACAGAGACCTCAGGCGTCTCACCAGCGGCTTTCCTAGTACAAAAGAGTAGCTGAAAATAAAGCCGGTCATGACTGCAGGTAAGAGCCACAGCTGGCTGTATTTCCAGTTGCCTATTAAGACAGAACTGTTATTCCAAGCAGCCTTTAAGAGTTTATTATAGTCTTCTGGCAGTAATTGCTGTTGCAGTAATATACTATAATGGACGGATCAAAGCAAGCTTCATCTCAGGCCCTGAATAAAATGACTTCGGGTTTAAGCAGTTTGCATTATGTATTCATTTAATATGTTAGACCAAAGTGTTTTCATGCCTTTTGTGTGCTTGCCATTCAGAGCATGAAGTTGTCTTCAGGCAACGTCAAGAGCATTGTGTTTCAATAAAACATCATTTATGTTCTTTAGAGTCTTCTTGCCAGCGATGAGGCACGGTACGCCCTGGGCAGAGAAGGGGCTGAGGAGCAGGTTTTCCTTCTTCCTGCCATCTCTCTACTCTCTCCAGGAACAGTTAACCAGGCTAGGTCTTACCATCACCAGCTCTGTGTTTGCTGATGAAAAAGCAATCCATCACCAGCTTCTCAGAAAGGTCAGCTGGGTAAGGATGCAGCCACGATGCCGTGAAGTCTGTTGTGATGTCCCTTGAGCAGTAAGCAATATCCAAGGGAATGCCCAAAAGCTTATAAAGGATGACTAATAAGAATTTTATTCAGGAAATGTACCTCTGGCCTGCCATGTCATAAAATCTATTTCTACAGCAGAAACATATTGGCATCATAGCCTGGGAAGAGTGGAAATGATAAAAACATACGAGAAGTGTGATTAACCACTGATAATTGCTTGCCCCTCTGAGGCCTATTTCTTCAAATTTGTCCTCGAAACCAAGTCATCTGTCTTCAAATTATTCTTGCCATTTCAAATAAACAAGGCCACATGCACGGTGACCTGTTTTGCAGTTTCTACAAGCAGAGTCAATTTACATACCTTTCTCGCCCACAAATGGCAAGGACCAGGTAAACACATCCATGAAGTTTGGAAGCCAGTAGGGATGAGGGGAGCAGTTGAACTGTCTGATATTCATAACGTTGTTCTCATATTTCAATACTGCAGCTAGAAGGGAGAAAGGAAAGAAACAAGAGACGTCAACCATGTGTGTGTGACTGGTTACCAGAACAGAAACGCTCACAGCATGTGCAGCCTGCAGAGCTGCTCACCAGCTTTCAACCACTTGACCCAGTGGCAGCACTTGACTGCTCCTTATAATAGGATACAGCCTCAAAGAAGTTGCAAGCCACTTCCAGTCTGAAAGCGGTGTTGTCAGCTTTCCCTGGCACTAAGATGGGTTGATAAGTGAATTAATAACTCTGAGTAGTCATGAACATAGGCTCTGGGATCTGCCACCAGCAGGGAACGAGGCAGACTACCCACAACCACCCATCTCACACAGTTACCTGAGCTCCTCACAACCACACTTTAGAGATAACAAAGAAAAGCGTTTATCACTCAGCGTTTGAATGCTGCTCTTCCAATGAACATTTTCAACGTATTTCATTCATAGTATTGTACAACAGATGATACTTTCTCCTCACATTTTTCAAAGTCTTGGCACACGAGATTGTGCTCCAGTTAGTATGAATGAATAATACTACTATTTTCTTGCACCTTTTAAAATTGGTAACATCCTTGTCGACACCCCCCCCCCTCCAAAAAAAAAAACCCTACATTTGCTAATGGGCACAAATATAGGTATTTATGCCATTGTGACTTTTTAAAACACCAAGTCAAGTTCACTGTTAACTCCTGTTAACACTGAACAAATGAAGACAGGCTGAGAGAGTTGGGGTTGTTCAGTCTAGAGAAGAAAAGGTTTGGGGGAGACCTTATAGCAGCCTTCTAGTACATAAAAGGGGCCTACAGGAAAGATGGGGAGGGACTCTTTACCAGGGAGTGTAGTGATAGCACAAGGGGGAACGGTTTTAAACTGAAACAGGGTAGATTTAGATAAGATATTAGGAAGAAATTCTTTAATGTGAGGGTGGTGAGACACTGGAACAGGTTGCCCAGAGAAGCTGTGGAGGCCCCACCCCTGGAGGTGTTCAAGGCCTGGTTGGATGGGGCTTTGAGCAACCTGGTGTAGTGGGAGGTATCCCTGGCCATGGCAGGGGGGTTGGAACTAGGTGATCTTTAAGGTCCCTTCCAACTCTAACTGTTCTATGATTCTATGATTCTGTTAATGGACTTCAGGTTTATAAATGAAACAGCATCTGATTAACTTTAATTTCATTTTGCAATATTAATAGAACAAAATAAATCAAAGTCTTACAAAGCGTATCAGTGAGAAATAGCTATTTATTTCTAGAAGAGACCATAGTTGTGCCCCGTCAGATGAAAGAGGGAAAGGCTGCATGTGGCTTGGGCAGAGAGCACAGGCAGGAGAGAAAGGGGCAATATCAATTTGGTCAGGGAGGAACAAAGTGATCATGTTGAAAATGCAGCAGATGAAATAAAGTGAACTCTACAACAAGCCCAGATAACCGCCCTTATTAAAACTCATTTTCCAAAGCCTGAAGTTTGCCCAACACTATACTAACACTACATTCCACACCAAATCTAGACTTTCATGCACTTTCAAAATTTTCTTATAGCAGTAAGTGGTTATTAGGGTGCTGTAGATTACTCAAACCTCAGGCACTCATTGAGATCGCCTGGAAGAACACAGAATGGGGGTGGGATCAGCAGCTGTTTGTATCACAGGTCTGTTTGTTGGCTTTAAAGGAATGTATTGAGGAAGAGCTTTCAATAATATGGTATTTCAATAAAATTCATCCAGTGCTGGATTTCCGTTGTTCACTTTATGGGCCAACTGCTTCAGCTTCGGAAACAGTAAAACAATCTCATCCCTTCCTTCTCCATTTTTTTCCTCCTGTCTTCTTGCAAAGACACGTGTAATGTAAAATTTTAACAGTGCAGTTAAGACTCAACATGGTAATAGTATCTCTAATCTAATTAGGGTATATTTTAATTTACAGAATCTGTTTCCTGAAATTCAGTAATTTCTAAATTGCACAGGCACAGAACACATGTACTGTTGGATGTGAACAGAGACATTTACAAGAAAGAAGAGCAAGTATTTCTTTGCTCATGGAGAAAAAGGTTATTTTGAGATGACCAGCTAAACCCAAAGGGACTCATAACTATCCTGAACACGAAGACATAAATGTTTTTAAACAATCCAGTTCCAGGAGATTGCAGAGAGGATCTTTAATCAACATGGGACTAAGACAGTTAACACAAGCTGAAGCTTCCATCCACTGTAAAAGGTGCTGGCACTTTACATTCTTCTTACTAGAAAGATAATGGTGGGATTTCAGTTTTTAAAAGAAAGCTCAGTCAACTTTACATGAAGTTTGGTGGTGATCTCACTACTAGCTCTCATACAGCTCTGAATGTAAACCCTGCTCAGATGCTTACTCTCACGTAGACAGTGCTGACTTCACTGTGTCCTGCTGGTCATCACTTGGTCTTGTAGCAGTTCTAGTTCTGTAGCTGTCACCAAATACTTTTTAAGCTGGAGACAATATACTGCACGTATGGGGAGACATGTATGTAACTTTATGTAAATCAGCTTCAATTTGCCTTTTTAAGTTATGAATTGAGCCATCCTGATGAGATCTAGTAACCTGCAACCTTCAGAATGATCGTCCTCAGCTTTAGTCAGAGAAAAATGAATCAAAGAAGCCATACACATGATAACACCTTCATAAACGATGAAGCAGCCTGAATTAAAAGCACGTCAGAAATATATCACACCAAAGATATATAAGAGAAGGTGGTATATCCTACTTTGTTCTCCCCTTTCCTCCAGCCTTCCCAGCTGGTGTAACCCAGGGAGGAACGTAGTTCCAGGGGCTGGTTATCACTTAACAACCAGCCCTGGCAAAAGTTGCATGACCACAATATGCCACAGCACCACAGCAACTGCAGTGTAATGCAACATTGGCTGAGGGGGGGATGAACAATTTCTTCTGATTATCCATCTCCTTCCACTGACTAAAGCGTGTATCAATCAGACAAACTTTTTTGATGCGCTAGACTGTTCCTTTCTGTAAAAATTTAATAGATTGCTAAATGTCTTCCATCTTGTGGCCAACGACGGAGTCCAGAGTGACCTGGGAGTTCGTGAAGCCTACTCACTGATACACACAGAAAACAGCTTGCTAACATTTACGCAAACTTTCGCCAGGCAGACACCCTCCATTTAAATAAACCGCATTTGACTTGTGCCCATCCTAGTCTGGCAGTTGGCAGCCACTCTGCTTCTCAGGAAAATAAAAATGGCTTAATACGGCTATTAGCAAAAATGAGAAAACTAGTGTCAATGCTCTTAATATTTCCATCACATTTTGGCTGAAATTACATACAGCAGATCGAAATTCATTCTCCTTCTATTAGAGTGACACAATTGCATAGTAAAAATAAACAGTTTGTGGTTTTATAGCAAAAATGAGTCAAAACCACACAAAAAGGACCACTTAATGGTTGTGAAGTTTCATTTAGAAGGACTAAAACTTCAACTTCATCATCCTAGTGAGATGAGGTAGTTTCCTTTCCCACTATTTCTTCAATTTATCCATTAAGTCTATTTCTAAATTCTGTGAAAGTTGAATAAATCATTTTTACAAGGAACTTTTAAAACTGACCTCTAAAAAAGCCTGAACCATAAGCAGAACAGTTGGAAAACATCAAATTAAATATAAATGGCTTTAGTTCGTTGTGTTTTTTTAAAGGAAGACTATTTATTTTGAGATTAATGTTAAAAAAAAAAATCTTCACACCAGTTTATTAATTTATATACCTGAATATCTGACAAAAGCAAGTCCTAATAACAGCATTTTAAAAACCATTCTCCTCTGTAAATGACCTGTACAACTCTCCCCCAAAAATGACTTCAAAAGCCACTTGAAGAAAAATAACACTACACAATAAAGCAGCATAATAACAGAGACAGAGGTCTTCTAAAGCAACCCTGCTCTTAAAAGATTAAAATAATGTATGGTGGTTACCAGTACCACAACTAATTTTCTGATTTTTTTTAATTTAAAATCTTTCACTTACAAGCACAATGTATACAAAATATTTTTATTTGGTAACTAATTAAGATTATATTTAACATTAAACAAACTGGCTCTTGTTATGATTGTGCAGTTCCTACTACTGCTTAGTAGTCAGAAGAAGAAACTTCACCTGGACCAAGAAGAAAATGCTTCTCAGATAACAGCTGGAGTTTCCCTGAGCTTTTCTGGCCCCTTGCTTTCTTTCAGTTATAACTCTTTTCCCACACCCTCTGTTGGCTCAGAAAAGGTCTGGGGGTTTCACCTCTGCTTGATTTCTTAGTCCACATTAACTTGATTCCTAAGTAGCTACAGGAGACCCCAGCTGCTCTGAAACAGCAGGAATCTTTTGAACATTCTATGGCTAGAGGCCACGTGGTTACTGATGAAGGAGACAGAAGAAAGTGGGATGGGTTTGTTTGGTTATGAAACTCGTAACTGAAGAAAACATGATTCTCTCCAACATTTCCAAGTTCAGTTGCTCATTATTCCAGGCTGCAACTCCTATACTTTTCTTTCCAAACGTATACTCACACAGGTGCTAGCAGCCTAAGCCACCAGTCACAGTTTTATCATTGACAATCACCAACCACAGCAAGAATCTTATTTTATTATTCTTAACAGCCACACACATTTTAACCTAATTTTGGTACTTGCTGTTGTAAATGAGTTTTAGAAGCTAATGTTTTGTAAAGTGAAGATGTGCAGATGTCCCAAATGACATTATACTTCTTTCCAATGCTAGTAAACTGAGATATCGCATGCTGAAATCACATTAGAGTGAAATGAAACACTAATGCAGCAGGCCAGGGGAGTCCGTACTGTTTAGCTTTAAGCATTTAACATCAGTGCATAAGGATGGAAATAGGTGGTGAAAAATGTGCAGGTGAGAAACCTCCTTCCTTCAGCTAGAAATGGAGACAGCTCTTCTAATTTTCTCAGGGTCAAATATAAGCAAGCACCCAGTGCCACCTGAGACCCCCTGGGGCATCTCCTTGGTCTGCCTCAGTTAAAAATAAGCCTAGAGCACCCCTGTCTCCTGTGTCGTACCTGTCAAGTCTGAGTGGATGTCTCAGATCCTTCTGGCATCTCAAATGGTGCTTTAAAAGCCTATATGTTGGGAGCTGAAGAATTAAGGCCTGAAGCAACGTGAACAACATTAAACTGTGTGACCAATAGTTCAGAGTTACCCAAAGACGTTATATATCCTGCTTCAAGATCTCCTGAATCATTTTTCAGTATAAATTAATTTATAATATTTCCATCAGAGGACAAAAATAATGAGCATGGTAGAAATACTTGCCCAGAATGAACTACATGTTTTTAGAGAGACCACCTCAAAATAATTTTAGCAAACTAGTTAACTAATTTTTTTGTGATTTTTTTTCAGAAAATTCATCCTGCATTTAGAAAAGAAATGTAGTGAAAGGTCTCTCAAATTCTTCATACCTCAGAAAGAATTTCAATTTTTGATTTAATGCCAAATTAGCTTCAGCATTAACTGTGCAACTGGGAACAGTGCCTTCTCCTCCAGCAGAGTTGCTAAGTAACCAGTGTTTTCTGCCCAAGACAGGTCAGGGATAAGGGTTAGTAAAATGCTTAAGGAGTTTAAACATTATCAAAGGAAAAAATGATTTACTATACAAGGTAATGATGTAAATAAGCCAGTATAGAAGCGGGGCTAATTGCAGTTGGGAAAATCTCTTACAGAATTCTCAAGTTTTTTATTTTTCATGTGCAATCGCAACTTCCAAAGAAACAGCACAATAGCATTCAAGATTCTGTCAATAGACTGGAAAAAAAAAATCACTGCTGGCAAACTTCTCTGCATCAGCAATGAGATGGCCTAGATACCCTGACAGCTCCTCTTTAAAAGCTTTTGTTTCCATGACAAGGCCTCATCACAACAGCAGAGATAAAGCATTAAAGAAAATTGATAGGGCAAACAGAAGGTTACACTGCTTTTCTATTGCTGTTATTTCTCAAAGATCCTCCTTGTCTTCCAGGTATATTACTCGGCCTTTTTCCAATATAAAAATAATTTTCCTGTTAGATCCATTTGGATCAGGTACATTTCTATATGTGTATCTATGGTACGCCGTGTGCTGATACTTTATACATGTTTCATTGAAATACTAGTTATCTGATATGTTACCAAGCATACCGATGTACAGCTGGTTTTGATATTTCTAGTATCCTAAACTCCCATGCATACTTTCTTTGTTTCTTTCCTTCATCATCTGCTTTTCCTTTCAGCAACACCACGTGTACATTGCAGCATGTTGGAAAAGACATCATGTTATTTTTTTCGATAGCTTCGGATTCTCTGGTGGTTATCTCACCACTACGAAACCTAATCTTTTAAAAATGTTCAAAGATAATAGTCTGTCTTTAGACAGCTAGTTAAAATTGTTCACTCAGCCAAAAAGCATGCGCTTACTGAAGTGACAGCCAGACACTAAAATATGAAGTATTGCCAATGATTTACAAATAAATTCTCTGCCTCTGCAGAACTTCTGTAAAATCTTTCGCTTGCCTTTTTATTTGTTGTTGTGGCACAAACAGCATTAGAGCCAGTCCTAATTAAAGCATTAAGAAATACTAAATGTTGGAATGAAAGTTTAGAGACAGTACAAGGCCAGCAGATCATACAGTGCAGTAATTTTTGGCACGCTCTTACTCTGTTGCTATGGAGAATTTCTCCTGGTGATGGGGACCCTTGAATCCAGGTATAAACCTGTACTTACTTACATGACTTTCTCAGTTTCTTGATCAGTACAACCTTCCTCCAAGGCCATGAACTCACAGGTAACTATCACAACCTAATTAACATTCACCTTCTCGCATGAGGTATTTTGATCCTCTCCAGAAGGAGTAGTCTTAGAAAATCATCAACGCACCAGTATTTCTTGTAACAAGTTTTAGTAATAATCTTAAAGTATCTTTTTCTTTATGCCTTTTAATAATATAAAGGAGAGCACAAACATTTGTGAAAGCTATGGAAACACTGAACAGAAGCTCGGCAGTTGCCAGAAAACATACGTATAAATTCCTCCCCTTTGCCAATACTCTCCATTATAATGAAAATGGAAGGCATAAATAAAAATAATGAAGGAGGACAGTCTTGGAAACAGGAGGGACACTAGGCTCCCCATATCTCGGCAGTTTTCTGAGTCTGTGAATCATCCCCTGAAAGCATAATTCTCTGTCTCCACTAACTACACAGGGAACCCCTGACAGGAGCCTCCTAACTGACAAACCTAACTTTGGCACCCGAAGTTGTGCATGTGTGTGGGCTGGGGTTGCAACAGGACCAGCAGCCGCATGACAGATGAATTACTCACGCAGCCTTCAGGAGGCAACGGCCAGTAACCAAAAGGATACAGAAAACCCCCTTCAGTGCCAGAATCCAGCAGAGCAAAAGCCACAAGAGATTCCCATGGCGGGTCGGTACTGTGAGACAGTCCGTGCAGAGGGTCCACAGCAGCATTATTAATAGCAGATATGCTGAACATGCTCTTGCTTGGGTAACTTATCTTCAGCTGCTCCTGCTGAACCTCCTTTTCCTCTGGAATGCCGCCTCCCTACTGCTCTTTGACTACGTATCTGATCCCAGCGGCTGCTCTCCAGCAGGGACTGAATAAGCCCTTGGATAAAGCTGGCAACCAAACCCACTCCTGAAGTGCTTTGAAGAAGTACAAGAAAGTACATCTGCTTTAATGGGTATGAGGATTGTCAACCTGCGATAGAAAATAAGCATTCGCAGGCCCCTGCAGCTTTTTTACAAAAATGTATGTGGGAGATAAGGTCCCTCGGGAGTTTATTTAGGATGACTTTATTAGCTAAGTGACAATGAGAAGCGTGATAAGAATGCCCACTAGAAAGGAAGGCACTTACTAGTAGGAGAGTAACTCCCTTTCCAAGCACTGACAGTGCCCAAAACCCCAAATGATCTGTCAAAATCAATCAGGTTCCACACCGGTGCATGATGAGTCAGCTAGAGCAACTGGCCTGCAACACCTCTGGATGGAAAAGCCTTCCTTCACCTCCTGAAATCAGTCAGTCAGAAGCTCTGTGTTCTTAGTTAATTCATCTGCTGCAAATCAAGGAATCCAACAAGCAGCCGTGTTATGGACTGAGTGAGGATGATGGTGGCTTGCTTTCTTGAAGAGAGGAGCAAGCATTTAAACACTACCCAGATGAAGATGCATGAGCAATGCAGCATGAAAAACTATGCATGATGTACTTTAAATGCCAAGAGCCAGTGCAATCAGTCACATGAAATAACGCGTCAAAACTTCTAATGAGAGAAAAGGAGGCAGTTAAACCCAACAGAAATTCATTACAAAGCTGCTAAAGGTCAGCCTCTAAATTTACAACAAGTCATATATTAGAGTGTGGCACACCGGTGACGATCCTGCACCATCACTGCTCATTTCCCTGAGCTCACTCAGGGCAGATGTTGCCAGCAGCGCACCCAAACTTTAGCTGTGACCACAGATAACCAGTGCCTCTCAGCAGCTGGCCTACAGCTTTTCACCAGTTTTAAGACCTGCCTGCCACAGCGGAGCATCCTGGAACAAGGGAAATGACCTTCTCTTCTGAAATGGAGATAAGGGAGAGGCACTTACCACCCCCCCCCAAACTTTGTGGTTTCAAATTCAAGATTTTAAAAATTATAAATCATTGCTTTACATTTAACATTTGCCTTCATGACAAAAATCTCACATCATTCACCCATTGCCTTCATGTGCACAGAACAGCTTCCACGTATTAAGAAACAAAAGGTGAACACTTTCTGTCACCTTACTTGTACAGACCCGTCACCGGTCTGCTGTCTACCCAAAGCAGCCAACCCAGAGAGTACACACACTTTTCCACCATGATGCTGCCAAAATGTTAACACATTCCTTGTTCCATCCTGCCCTTTTTAGGTTGCTAGCCAAGTCCCTATATTATTCACTTCTACAAAAGTAGCTCCTAATAGCTCTGCTTGCATGTTTTTTGCAGAATGCTTTTATTAATTTTTCCACAAGTTAACACGCATATTAAGAACACTGAAATGTACAAACCCCATTATCAAACAGTGAAGTGTTTCCTTCCCTTGCATACAGTTCATGGCATAACAGCTTTTAGATTATAAGTTTTATAATATAGAATGATGCCTGAAGAAGCTTTCTTTTGCAAGTTAAAAAAATAAAATTGCTTGCTTCCTTTGCAGGCAAGCATCCAAATTAAAAATGTCTCTTCTCAAAAAAGATTGATCTCTGCAATGGAGCTACTTGCAAGAATATCATTGAGAAAAAAAATATTTTCTTTTGCTCAGACGAACACAAATAACTTTAACTTTACTGGGAATAGGAAAGTAAACATTAATGCTTATTTCAAGATATAGGTGGACAGGTTTATTAGAATGCTTTATTTTTAGAAACATGATTTTTTTTTTCTCAGCTCATTAGAGGAGATTTCAGGGAATGCAATAAACTAATAAACTCAGAGAAGCTGCAAATACCTGTATTCAGTGGAGTCTTTATAGAATGACCAGCAATCACTTGTTTGTGCAGTACCTTTTTTTTTTTTTGCTAATGAGATTTCATTTCCTACATAAAAGTTTTCAAGCAATTAAAAAACCCAAAACATAAAGGAACTCAGACAGTATCTATCCCATGCTTTATCCACTGATGATCTGTCAAAGTTTGTTAGCTGGCTAGAGGGTTTGCGTATACAAACTTCATTAATTTTACTGGAAAGGAGCAAAGGGACAAATAATCGATCATAAGGAGCACCGGGCTCTGAACATCTCACCCACAGCACTTCTTAATATACTTCTCTTAGTTAATAGAGCTGTTTTCAGTTTTGCTTCCTGTGTAACATTTACTTAATAACTTGCAGTAAAAATACAGAAATATCCTAGGGCATATTAGAATCTACAGTTATGTTCAGAGGCATACATCTGCCTGTAATAAATTTAATTAGATTTGTATTATGTAATAAATGGAATGGGCATGAACTAATAAATAGAGGAAGTAAATGGGCATGAACCAATAAATAAAGGAGTGAAAAAGAAAACCAGTGTAATATATTTGAGTAAACAGAAGTACAGTCTACCGTATATTAACAGGAATTAAATTCTTACCTTTGTTATTGTATACATCTAGATAGTTCGGTGCTGAAAAAATTGTGATTAGTGAAGGGAAGCCTGTTGTTTGGCTTTTCCTGTACATACGATACCTAAAAGGAAAGAGAAGATACTCATTATTGCCCAGTGTTGTATGTGTATTTGTCACTGACCAAATATAGTGCAAAAACCCGTAGTACATTACTGCACTGGCTGTTAACAAATGCCAAGACAGGAAAACATGCATATGTGCTTTTTAAAGCCATGGAAAAAATTATTTCCTGCTGGCTTATTCATTATATCCATGTGGGATGGCCAGGGATCCATACCATGCCCAAAAGCTGTGCCTGCATCTGAAATTTAGTGTGCCAGAAGTGGTTCTTGTTATGAATTTGCTCTGTGCCCACCCCTGGAGCCAGGTGGCCTCTATGCATGTGCACCCCAGGACGTTCCCTGACTTCCCCTCTGTGGGACTGTGGGTGAAGGCAAGCACTAGCACACGCCTCGGAGATGCACGGTACTGCCTTCAGAAGAGAAGTAAGCCCACATCCTCCATGACCCTCCAGCTGCCTGCCCTCTCTGGGCACGCAAGTGATGGTAACGCCAAGGGAGATGCAAAATATGAGAAGGGGAGGGGAAACAGGGGGTTAAATATTTTCAGTGCTGTGTCTAATCTCATCCAGTCTATTAGCCAGTTTATTAACGCTTGCATGTTTTCATTACCTAACCTTGCTGCCTTACGAAAAAGAAAAGGCTTATTGGACCAACATATAATCGATCAAGCATTAAACCTGCAAGTACTTGGAAGCAAACCAACCAAATAGTACTTTTGTCTTACTAAGACACAAGTAACACCAAATACTGCTCTTCAGTCGTCAGCTACAAGAAACTGAAGAATTTGGCAAACATCCACAACAGTTGCACTGAAACCATTGTGTAGTTTCAATGCAATCCCATCTACAAAATTTTATTCTTCACCCTTTATTGGAAAGCAATACAATAAAAATGAAACTTCATTACCCTTGGGTATGTCATGCCAGTTATTTTTGGCAGAGTAATAACTTGCTTTTAATTGCATTGAGGTTTTTAAGTATGTGATAATTCTAACATTCGGAATAGCTTTATATGCACAGTGAATATCGACCTCATTCCTACAATCTTGCTACTTTATCTTTTATTACTATTCAGGTTGGGTAAAGTTTCTCCTCCAAATAAACACATGAATAATTTATGCAAGATATGCAAAGCTATTTATTCAGATACCAATCCTTCATTAAAATCTCACAAGTACTGTATATTTCAATGAATAGATTTTTTTTATAATTTTTTAAAGCAGCATAAAAAAATTCTATCTTTACAACAGCAATAGTTTCATAAAGGAACCATCAACACCAGCCAGTGCTCGACCTGGACTGTTTTTGCACGCAGTGTCTTAATAAAATCCTTAAATTCATTACTCCTGCATAAAACCATTTTTGGCAACTGAGTTCCACAGGATTATTTTCTTGATAAAGCGTAAAACCAGTATGCCCTGAAGTTTCAGGTAGGTGTGAAAGATTTAAGAGATGACAGTTCTGGCATTCATGAGCCACATCACTTCCCAGGCATCATTGCAATCAGTGTGTCAGAAGTCTCAGGTGCGTTTGCTAAACTTCTTTTGCTGAGCTGAATTTGTTTTCCTTCCCAAATTTGGCATCAAGATCACTTTTGGTCATTTAATGCCACTTAAAATCACTAAGGCGAAGTAAAGGGGGGTTATATGAGCATTCATTAAGTTCTGTAACTCAGTACTAATCCTGTAAAAGACATTCTAATGCCAATGTATGTTTTTATAGCATTAATAAAAAGTGAGAGCTGTTGCAACTTGATTTTAAGTTTTCCAGTTCATTCTCAGTTATTCTTTCCTTCCTTGCTCTGTTTGAAAACAGCAAGCCATTATTCCTTATTAGTGCCCCCTTCTCCACACATACTTACCCAGCATCCTGGGCTTCGTGAGCTCGGAGTATAGATAACAAGTTATTGTGCTGTAGGAATTCACATACAGCAGGGTAACTGTTGGAAGAAAACAATAGCACCTGTTATGGCATTTTCAGAAGCACCACATCTAGCTCTAGCTTTCAAAAAATGTTTCATCCAACATGCATCATGCATGAAATCAGCCCCTGCTCTGCCGGCAGATTTCAGTAGCAACAACACTAGCAGCAGCACCTTTTTTAATCCCACCCCATAACTGCATGGAGAGGAATGCTGGAAAGTTGCAATTCATCACATAAGAACAATCACCCTATTGCTTGTCAGAAATAAAGTAATTTCTTTTATTATGCTTTAAGACTCAATGTACTCTGAAAAAGAAAAATGCGATACTATGGTTGCTTGCAACAGAAAACCTTCTCATCCACTAACTACAGCATGCACAGGCTGCTCATGGACACCAGATGATAAGGTGGTGTGCAGAAAGAGAGGGAGAAAGACAGAAAGAAGAAAGGCAAAACAATCTCCAAACCGGAGATGTTTGATCTTCTGAACTTTATCTCCTTGACAAACAAGAAATCTTCCCCCTCGACAACTTAAAACGTAAATTCTGTGTGACTTCTGAAACCTCCAAAATGTACCCATTGAATACATCTTTCCAAGACACGTTCTACTGTATGAGTGAAAAAATCATTAGGTGAAAATGGTGATAGAGGAATATGAGAGAGGAATCTCTATCATATTTTTCACTGCACATGGACAGTGTTGCTTTCAAGGAGAACAGAGGAGCCCTTTCTTACTGTCTCAGCACCATGAAAATCATTCTTGCTGTTTAAGACATGGAAAACATGGAAATCACATACAAAAAACCCAAACCATAGCATAACCTGAATGCGGTTTTGACAGCACAAGTGTAAAATATTAAGTTTTCAGAGAAAATCTATTTAAAATTGTATCTAAATAAATGTTACAGAACTTAAAACGACTCCATTTTGTTGCTTTCGAAAATAAGTTTGGGGTTTTTTTTTGTAACGACTGTTTTCTTCTTGCTTTTAAACCCCTGATGATGCTCCATGCCTGTTTTGAAGGCTAACAAGCCCAATGGCCATCTACCACTTCAAGACAGGAAACGAACCCAAAACCTCTCTTCTCCTGTCATTAGTAATTTAATAGAAAACACAAGCAAGCCAAAACTTCCTGGCTTCCCCTGTCAAAAGCCAACTGCAGCAAGAGCAAAACAGAACAAACAACAAGCATGGAAGAGGGTAAAGGAGAAGTGGTTTTGGAAAAAAAAAGACTTCACAGATTTTGCAAAACCTTAACAGGCCCCTTAAACACCATCTAAGGGGTTGGAAAGAGTCTTTATTCAGACAGCATCTAGAGCACTTTCCTTTTCTCCCTCTTTGGGCCGGTCCAACACGCTTTGTTTTGCCTTATCCAGATTTATTTTCCACCCTTGAAACCAAGCAATCGTTGAGCTGACTGCTTTATATTTCATGACCTTTCAGCAGGGTGGGAGGCAGGCACCCCTGCGAGGTAGCAGGTGGTCTCATCCACATCCCTGCAGCCTGGTCACCCTAAGCCTGAAAGGCACTTCTGAAGTTTAACGTTGCTCGCTGGCAAGGATGCGGCATGGTATTGGCTCCATTCTTGCTAGCAGCTTAAAGGAGTTGCATTAAAAACATTAAACTTGGGGAGAAACCAAGTGTTACCACCTCCTATCTGAATGTACTTCCAGTACTGGAGGTTGCCCGCACATCAGCAGCAAGACAAGCTGGCCAGGCACAGGACTTGGAGCTGTTACTCTCCAGTGCCCCTCTGTCGGACTGGAGCCTGACCAGCTCCAAGTGCCCTAGCTCCGAAGCTGAGCTGGTGGAGAGGCAGGCTGGCACAGGTGGACAGTTGGGCTGCCTGCCCCAGAGCAGCATCTGATCGGAGACCGGGACCAGGACACAGATTTTCCTGGATTTAATGCCCAGGATGTGACACGTAGATGTCATAATTCCCTCTTCTCATTGCTGGGCAAGTTGGGGAGCAACAATCAAAACTGTTGCTCAAAAAAATCTCAGCAGCTCTGAAATATCACCTGATGGCTGGATAAAAAGCAAAATAGACCCTGCATTAACATCCATTCACCGTGTTTATTTTCCACTACCAATTCAACTCTCCCATAGATCAAACAACAGAACAGATGGAAAGGTTTAAAGAAAGAAATAGAAAGCGTTGGGGAAGACACTAAGGCATCTCCATGATCACTTCTGTGCCGGTTCTGCAGCACGATGGGCTCACAGTGTGCCTGTAAATAACACAAGTGAACTTGCAGAGTCTCTGAATCTCCAAGCTTAATTCAGATACGGGTATTATGTTACAGGACTGTACCTATTATCAAAGACCTTGGCAAGAGCAGACTGTTCTGCAGTACCTTAAGGGCGAGATGCAGTCATACAGTAACACTGTTATGCAAAATACTTAAGCAAGAGCTGTTGCTAAACATACTGAGCAAATTAAAAAAAAACCCAAACAAAAAACAAACAAAACCAAACCCAAACCAAAAACTCAACTAAACATTAGACAAAAGACCTCCTGTCCCACCCATGATCTCATGGACCACCTTCAGAGCCCACTTGCAATCACTTAACAGCTCCATCAGTTTATAACTTCATGCATGAAAGAGGCGAAAGTTCATGGAAAACAAAAAAGAAAAAAGGCAAAATCTAATGCATCATCTTCCTTCAGTTTATCCAAGAGAAATGCTACTGCTTGCTTCCAACCTTCCCGGATATTTTGAAGCTGAAATGTCACTTGCAGCTAGAGGCTACAAACCCAGTGGAATGGTATATTGCTGGCTTTGGACTTCAGCTATCTAGCATATACTCTCAGTTGCAGGTTTGGTATTTGGAATTGTCTAAAAAGATTGCCATTATAAAATAATTTCAATTCCCAAATTACGTAGGGTATCGTTTTGGCAACTGCAGTGATCTCAGATGCTGACAGGCTGCCATTCAAACCACTGGCAAATGGGAACTAATTTGCATACATTTCTTTTCATAATTAATTGTGACTAAATGTAGACTTATGGTACATTTTGTTTAGAAATTTTTACATTAACTTCTGAAAACTGGGGTCTATAATGAAAAATCTGATAGACAGTTGATTATGTTCATTATCAGTGCAGCTGCTCAAAACGTCTAGCCTACTACTTTTTTTTTCTCATAGTATTCTTTTCATCCAGTGTTAAGTACTGCTTTTAAAGAAGATATAATGAAGTGGTAAAAAATGCTCCTAAGTAGACATGATAGCTCGTTCTTTCCATTTCAAAGTACAAAAGTGGCAGTTTTTTTATTCCTTAATTATCTTATTCTTCATAAATCTGTGGAAAATAGATGACTTCTAGCAGAATTTGGCTTATCCTACAGGGCTCACACCTAGAAAGGCAGAGATGCTGCATAGTGCTCCATGGAAAAAAAAAAAAAAATCTGCCTGCCATTCTAAGTGAATAGCATAATATCTGTAATGAGCAAGCATTCATATTACCCAGACCACTACAACCCATGAACAGTCTATCTGAATATTTTATTTTGAAAAAGGCAAAGCAACTCGCAGGCATTTTTCTTCAGCTACTTATTGAAGCGGGGGTTGGGGGAAGTACAGTTTTCACCGTATGCAGCTATTACATACGCTGTACTGGTTGCGACAATACATACAGGGCTTTAATTTCCAGCACTTTAACATCCGTTTGCTCCTGCCCAAATGTAGTTTCATATTAACCAATATTCCTCAACACAAAAATACATGCCCTCCAGGTAAACAGCAGGAAGTCCTGCAAAATGCCAGCAAAACAGAGATTATGGCAAAAGTTATCAGAAACAAGCTTTTACAGAAAAGATTTCTGCTTGGAATTTTTTTTTTCTAATCTTTCTAATGAAAATTATCATCTTGTAATCAAATTCCCTACTAGTTTTTCTGACCGCTACCCTTCCAGAAACACTCTCCTCCTCGCCTTGCTTTGCAGAGCCCAGACTGTAATTTAGATGAGCCAGAAATAAAGCCAAGAGGGAAAACAAACAAACAGACCCCCCCCACACACACACAACAGGCTTTTCCAGAACGACCCAGCCTTCTGCCTGCGCTTCATGTGTCATGCTGAATCACAGAACAGCGGTGACTCATGGAGAAAACAAAATACCCCACCGCTAAGCTAGGGAGATGTTATTCTCCATGGAGTATGTGACTGTGATATTCCCCTACTTTGGCACCCTTTTTTCATTAAAATGCCTCATGCATAGTTTACTAGTTCTGAGATCCCTTCTGCATGATCACTGATTACTTCTGTGCAGTTTTGGAAGAGAAGCAATACTTTGCTAACATGAACCAAAATGGCAGATGCTTTCAAATTGCTTTTCCAGCAATAACTAGAAAAACTGGATGGATTTAATCTATTCTTCTTCATATCCTTCATCACACCCTTAAAGCAGAGGCGCAAACATTTCTTTAAAGAGAGGACATTCAAATTTAGCCCAACAGCTTCTCCGGGATTACATGCACGTATACAAACAGGTTTTCAGCAAAGCCCGTTGGCCTCACACTTACAGTCCCCAAAGGCAAATGCTTTTGCTGCTGTGCTGTCCCCAGGCAGCTCCCAGCACATCTCTTTTCCACCTGCTTTTTCTTGCCCTTAGCTGCGCTGCCTGCGGAGCTGCACTGAGAAGCGGAGCAGGGAACTGCATGGGATTAGGACGAATAAACACGTATCTTTTTTGCAGAGTCATGCTTTATAAAATTGGATGTGTTCCCAGGTCCAATGGAGCACATGAGCAATTCTACCAATACAGATGGGCAGATAATGTGAGGGCAGCAAAAAGCTTCTGGCCTGGGAGAAGGAAGAGTGGAAAAGTGGGCAAAATAATCTCTTTAAAATGCTGCTACTGCAAAAAAAAAACACCCAACAGTCATACAACTGTGCCTCATACCCTGAGGTGAAACACACTACGGTCTTCATAAGCTTTTAGCAGACATTTCTCTAGTCCTTGCACACTCACAAACTTCACGTGCATGTAAAGTAAACCACTGAAACGATGTGCTGGCAGGGCCAAAATTATTCTACCCCGGAGTATCTGTAAGGCCGAATGATTTTGCTGCTATCCAAGGCTGGCAAATGAAGTTCTTAGAGGAGTCTGCAGGGCTAGTCACTCTTGCCACTAATAACCATTTCTGCCTTCACTTTTTGTTGCTTTTTAAAAAGGTAACAACATAGTCAATGGCCAAACAGCTTTATAAAGCTCAACATTCCTTAAGCACTTATATTAAACTCACTAAGAAAACCCAAGAGGCCGGAGCACCATGCCTGCAGAAAACTTCTGAGTATCTGCTCTACTTCTGAGGCTGTCCATTGACTTTGGCCAGGCTCAACCACACTCATGCTCCTGTTAACAGTCAGTAATTAACCAAGTCTATACACACAGAAAGTGAGTGTTAAGCTTGCACATGTGCTTACCCCTGATAGGAAGCCCTTGATGTACTTTACGTAGGATAAGACACTGCTAATTAACTCAGTGGTGCAACCAAACTCTCAACGGTCTTTACCTGAGCTTTGACAGAAAGGAAATGAAACAAGCTGGGCATGGATCCAAGAGCAATTTTTCACAGTTAAGACCATGCATGCGCATTGTAACTTTCTCCAAATGTGATGAAAGAACATTTTAATCCATCATCCATCCAGTAAATCTTATGGGAATTATGACATTCCCCATCCTAGTGTGGCTTAGAAAGGAGAGAGTTTTCCCCACTCCTCATCAATTGCCTAAACCCACTTAGTGGCTGTCTTGCCATAAGTTGATATTCTTTTCAGAGAGAAAAAAAGTTCAGCTGACTTCTCCAAGCTTTCTGATCACTGAAAGAAGCCATTCTCAAGACTATCGATAAGTAGCAGCATATCTTGCCAAGTCAGATACATTTCTTATAGAAATACCCGAGAGCGACTGTACCACTAGTCCATGAAATAAGTGCAGTGGGTCATTGGCAAGATCAGTACAACCAGCTAAGTGCGAATTATTCACTAAATAAATCCAGGGCAAAAACTAGATAATCTGATAAACAAAGAGGAAAACTTCTTTACCGGCTGGATCAGCTGAAAAATCAGGGTGGGAAAGCAGGGAGGAATATCACTCAGGGACAAATTAATTCCTTCTTGCTCATAACATTCCCTGAATATGACATTATGACATTATTTTGGCAAGGATGAAAGAAAAGCTTCACTTGACTCATAATTAAAAAACAATTTACACAACTAGCACTCCATTAGTTATTTGCACTTTTTCATGAAATTGCATCAAACATGACCATGACTGCGATGGACAGAACCTTAAATTTCAGAAAGGGGAAATGAAATCTCATCACTGTCACTCTTTGTTCACTTTAAGGTACAGAGAACTTTAATAAATTTCTAAGAATTACTTAAATTTCACAGTTACTTTTCACCGTGGCATTGTGCAACTGCTGTTTCCAAGGATCCATAAATTTTGACAATCCACACTGTGAAACGTTGCAGGATGCAAAAGGCATGCATTAAGCGTTGACTCTTAGCACCCTTGAAAATTAAGCTGACTATTCTTTCCATCTCTAAATGGCAGGTTAGGTCTGTGGTTTCAAGATCTAGCATTTTACAGTGCTAGCCATAACAGTTTCAAGAACTCTTATACAAAAGGAAATTTCTTGAAGAAAAACTTGATCAGTTTGAAATTCAACAGGCTGTACGTGAGCCATCACCTAAGAAATGCAGTGAGAAGCTTGTCAGACTACTGTAAGCTACAGTCTTTACACTTTCTCATTTGTATTTACCTCATACAAACGGCTCAACGTTTCACAAATGAGTTTTGGCTGAATGGAGAAAATCTCATGTACTACTGAGCTGGGAAGAAGTCCTGTTAACATGTTGCATGTGCACACTTAGAATGCCACATTACTGTTATTTTCTTCATAGCATTTTGTTATAGGAAATAACTTCAAATCAGAGAAATGTCCCTTGAAACTTGCCATTATAATGAACAGGTCTGAGAAAATGAAAGTTATTTATTACAGTTATTTCCTGCAATTGATTAACACATTTTAATCCCCTAGAAATCATTTCCCTCGCTTGCGTGTGTGTCTGAAACCTTCCTGTCCTTCCTTTAAAATGCCCGCTGCAATCTTTTAACTTTCCTTTCTGGAAATGACTAAAGAAACGCAGAAGTTTTATTCACTGAAGAATAAGCAAAGTCCACCCTATCAACAGACACTCTTGAAGGAGGACCGCATAATTCAGTCCTTCATTTACAAGCTGAGCTGGCTGTTCAGGGAATTTCGCTCCTTTTCTTGGGAAGTAACTAGAACAGGCAAGTAAAATTAGATATTGCACACCGATGGATACATTTTTTTTGCCAGGGATTATCATTAGTTAAGCAGTTGGTGACCTTTTTGAGCTACTAGGCACTTCTTTTAAGAGTAACACTTGCCTTTATATAATCTCAGATAATGTGACTCCAAGCTAGTCATCTGCTCGTGTCATTAAGCAGTTACATGTTCCTCACACATGGCCTGACAATGAGGTATCTTCCAAGTATTTCCTCTTTTCCTGAAATACGCACTTTTCTGACTATGAGTCAGTACACAGACTAGATCTGATAGACTTTCAGGAGGAAATGGACACATATTTTAGAGAAATTTTATGGTAATTGTAAGAAACAGAGCTCAGGAAAAAAAAAATCACCAACCCTAAAATCTAAATGTTGTTCCAGTTCTAATAAGCCCTGTATCTAAGCACAAGGCACGTTTGCAAGGCTTTCCACTTTTACAAAAGGGGTTCGTGAGGGGGAACCGCAATTACTCACTGTTTGCAGTGAGCAGTGCCGGGGAGTCCCAGGCATGCTCCAGCGTTGGGCACTGCTGAGAGGAAGAGGGAGGAATGATTTGAGCCCTCAGAGTCATAAGCCCATTTCTGCACAGATCAATTCTTTTCAACAGCTTGACACCTTCTTTCATAATGAGACCAAACACATTTATTGAGTACCTTCCAGACGTTATCGATCCGAAGGCAGCAGTACGACTTGCCCACTAAAGGTGCGTGCCAGCAGCCCGGGCTGCAGTGCAAACGGCTTTGTTCTCAGCCCATCCCCATGATGGAGCAACCTATGGCTTGAAGAAAGGACTAGGAAAACTAATTTCTGATAGTCGAACCATCTGCTTCCTTCCTGCTAACGTTAACAAGAAAGTTGATTCTAGAGGCTTTGTCTCCTGGTTACTGGTGGAAGCCATTGATTTACTTTCAACATGTTACTAAACAGCTACGGGTCACCTACGTTCAAGGTGAGATTTCCTAAGATATCTAAAAGAGCTGGATTCCCTCACTTCTGCTGAGCTTGTTGGGAAAACTTAGACTTGCACATTGCCAGCATGGGCTGAAGCAGAACCACTCCCATCAAAATGTTCAACAACCTCTTAACGTTTCAATAGCATCATCCGGTCACAAGTGGTGTTCCCCAGGGCTCGGTGCTGGGGCTGGTTCTCTTTAACATCTTTATCAATGACCTGGACGAGGGGATCGAGCGTACCCTCAGTCAGTTCGCAGATGACACTAAGCTAGGTGGGCGTGTTGATCTTCTTGAGGGTAGGATGGCTCTACAGAGAGATCTGGACAGGCTGGATTGATGGGCTGAGGCCAACAGTATGAGGTTCAACAAGGCCAAGTACTGGGTCCTGCGCTTGGGTCACAACAACCCCATGCAGCGCTACAGGCTTGGGGCGGAGTGGCTCAAAAGCTGCCCGGTGCAGAAGGACCTGGGCGTGTTGGTGGACAGCCGGCTGAATATGAGCCGGCAGTGTGCCCAGGTGGCCAAGAAGGCCAACGGCATCCTGGCCCGTATCAGGAATAGCATGGTGAGCAGGACTTGGGAAGTGATCATCCCCCTGTACTTGGCACTGGTGAGGCCCCACCTCGAGTACTGTGTTCAGTTCTGCGCCCCTCACTACAAGAAAGACATTGAGGTGCTGAAGGGTGTCCAGAGAAGGGCAATGAAGCTGGTGAGGGGTCTGGAGGACAAATCTTATGAGGAACGACTGAGGGAACTGGGGTTGTTTAGCCTGGAGAAGAGGAGGCTGAGGGGAGACCTTATCACTCTCTACAAGTACCTGAAAGGAGGTTGTAGAGAGATGGGGACTGACCTCTTCTCCCTAGTGACAAGTGATAGGACGAGAGGAAATGGGTTCAAGTTAAGCCAGGGGAGGTTTAGGTTGGATATTAGGAAAAATCTTTTCACTGAAAGGATTATCCAGCATTGGAATATGGTGCCCAGGATGGTGGTGGATTCGCCATCCCTGGAGGTTTTTAAAAAAAGGGTAAACGTGGTACTTGCGGATATGGTTTAGTGGTGGTTTTGTCAGGTTAGGTTAATGGTTGGACTCGATGATCTTAAAGGTCCCTTCCAACCTTAACGATTCTATGATTCACATTTCTCCTGAAAAAATTTAATTTTTAATTAAGATTCCACTGGATACATCGCTCATTGTGCCATTTAACCTCCTTCCCTGACAGTTTTCTTACTCTGATGTCCTTGTAAGTTGTTCTTAACTACCGTAACACACCCCCAAAATCCCCACAGGAGAGAGTGACTTCTGCCTCTTTATACAAAACTCCTCTCTGCTTAAAGGACAATTACCAGTGAGCAGAAAAGAAACAGAGAAGAAAGCTTCCCTTACGTAGTCACAAACCAACCCACAAGTTTGCTTTAGATGTCCTTCTATGCCCATTACTATTACTTTCTTTGAGAATATTCTCGCACTTATATTTTACTAACAGACATCAACAGAAAGAAACAATTTTGATGACGAATTACGACTCAATGTCTTCACATTTAAGTCCATGCATGTTTCTGCAAGAACGTTACAGGCGCCTGTTTGCATTTCAGCTCCTAGCAAGTCCCATCTAACCAATGCTGCTCAACTCCCGAATTTCTTGGGAAGAACTGTTCCCAAACTTAAACAAAAGTTTGATAAAATTGAGAGAAAAAAAAGTACCTGTGTGTGGGAAATTTCAATTTTTACTTACTCTGCTGAGTAATAGGTAGTGAGTTTTCCAATGCTGGCATCTTTCATTCAAAATTAAGTTCTAATTTTCAAACTGGAAATGTAGTTACCTACCCCTTTTTAAAAGTGACACATTCATTCCCTAACTTACAAGAAGAAAAATAAGCGAAAAATGCAGGTTTTGGTGAATAAAATGAAGTCATTTTAGGGTTTCCCAGTTGTGGGTGAAAGCAAGATTCAAATAAACCAAACATACATTTACCTGAAAACAAGGCAAGCCTGCAGAAAAAGAGGCCCAATTATCTAAGTAGTGCCACGAACTTCAAGCAAACATTTACACTGCCAAACCAGAACAAGTTCACGTACAGAAACCCATTCGAAGTAGGAATATTCACCTGTAGAAGTACGAGCACCCCCTGACTGTGTTGTGAGTAAAGTGTTCCTGAGTCTTCTCGTTTCCAAAGTCCTCCAACGGGTCTGACCACAGGATGTCACACATAGGTCCGTATGCAGGTGGTTCCTTGAATCGATCTAACTAAGAAAAATAGGAGACAAAGAAATACTAACTTCTTTCAACGATGTACCGCAAACGCTGAAGTAAAGTCGCTATTTTTCATTCCATGGGTTGGCAAGCAGAGACCCAAAGGAATCTATTTTTCAGCTTTGGGTTACTCTCAGCTTTAAAGCAATGGATTTTGAATAACAGTAGAAAACTACCTGCTAACACTGACAAAGAGGAGAAGGAATAGATACAAGTGAAAATTAAGAGATACAGTGGATTTCCATTCTATGTGAATTTTTGTATGCAATTTTGTTTCCTTTTTCTACTGTTTTTGCAAGCATTTCAGTGGACAAGAGAGAAGATGCCATTTCTGTATTTCATGACTTTTCAAACATCATAGCACTCAATTTGAGTGAGTGAGGCACTCTGAGGGAAAAAATATGAGAGTTATTTCAAAGCAAGTTCCCATTTTTATTTAAATACATTTTCAGAAATAATTGTATTTAAGTACCAAGACAACATCTCTGCATTTCAGCATCTTGCCATGACATTCTTGTTGCTCTCATAACCTTAACCCTAATTAATCAGCTAAAACCTCCTCTTTCTGCCTGACTACTGGTATTAAAAAAATCAAATTATAGAGAATCATACTGCAAATATAGCAAAATAGGGAAATAGTAAAAAACAGTATTCCTCTGCGAGAACTCTTTAATATAAAAACACCGCTTCTTAAGATGGGTGTATGAATCAGGCTCGCAGTCCAAAACATTCTCTACTCTGACCAGAAAGATCATGTAATGTTTTACTAGCATACCTAACACACCTTTTTTTTCTCCCCCCAAAAAATTCAAAGAGAAAGAATGTTTTTTTGTTTTCAACACTCAGTTAAAGTTTTAATAAGAGCCCTCTATAATTTTACCTTTGCATCTTCACTATGAAATACTCATAGCACACCTACATTTCTAACTTATTTCATCCTTCTACTAATTAATGCTTTTGTAACTATAATTCATTTAAATTAAATAACAATTCATAAATATGCAAAACCATTTCCTGCTGATTGTTAAAGACGAATAAACCTGCTGGGGGGGGGGGAGTGAAGATGTTAATGACATTAATCTAGAATCTGAGAGCTAAACCATTTTACTCTGCTGTTACATTGTTGCAAAGCCAGCTAATTTTTAGGCAGATAATATATTTGCTTAATGAGATAGTGAATCTTTACCTCAGAAGCAAAACTTTACATTCAGTAATTTTTAAAAGTGCTGTTAATATCTTAATCTAATTGCTTTTAAACCAACACATGTAATTAGTGGCTCAAGTTTTGGGTTTATTTAAACCATATTAATTTCTTAGTAGGCTAACAAATTAACCTGAGAATATAATTTATCTTTTAGTAACTTTAAAGCTCAGAAGTATGTATCCATGTTTGCAAGTCTCAAAACGCAAGCAAGAAATAAGAAAATATCTTCTGCTGAAAACACTCAGAATAAATGGTTTAAATACCTCCTTTTAGAAGTATCAACCAAGATCTCTTAGAAAACACCTGAAAAAAATTTAATCCTTGATAACATGCAACAACACTGGATTATGTGAAGAAAGTGTTTGACATTGTCCTCTGAACTTTCACGAGATTTATAAGAAACTTCTCAGAACACAAGACTGCCACATAAGCATCAACTTACCAAGCCTCACTTTGACAATTTGCTAGGCACTCAAGTGCAGTTCAATTAAAAATATATCTATTGAGAATTAAGTTCTTGACTCTTTTTAAAATAATAATAATGTTGTTTTGACTATATTCATTGTAATCATATTGTACTTTTTTATTATATGTTTTAAGTATTGTGAGTTTTTTCAAGAGCTATTTTTATCTCTTCTCCAAGAAAGGGCAGAATGCCTAACAAGGCACAAGGAATCACCAGGTGGTGTGCTTACATTGTGCTAGTAGATAATACTTCAAAGCAATTAATGCTATGTATTCATTCCCTCCTAAATACTTATATACCTAACACATTTATTTGTTTTAGAACACAAAGACGATAAATCCTTTGTTTTACTGGATGCCGGTATTCCCTCACCTCAATAAAAAAAAGAGTAAGTGCAGCTATTCCTTTTATGTTCTATTTAAAAAGACCTTTAAAAGGTGATAATGTCAACATGAATGCCAAAATTATACACGAGCATCTTACAGAAATGAATGACAGTGAGAAAGGATTCAAGTTTTAGTTGCTAGCAATTAACTGTCCACTTACTAGACCTCAGCACTGTTCAGACTTACTTTTCGGATGTCATCTAAGGTGTTGATCTCTGGAGACAAGCCACCGTGTACACACAGGAATTGTTGGTTCATCAGAGCAGCCAAGGGAAGGCAGTCGAAGGCATCCATGCAGGCATCATATACGCGTTCTGAATATTTGATTTTACCTTTTAAAGATTAAGACGGTATCAGAAAGTGCCATCAACATTTAAGAGGGAAAAGAAATTAGGATGCTACTTAATATCTCAGTTTTGCTCTCACTGCTCTCTCTTGCACTGAGGACTGTACCAAAGCTTGCCTCGTGCAAAAAATTATTTAGGATTATTCACTGCTAGAAAAATTCTTTGCATTCTGAGGTGAAACTAATAAAAGTTCTGCCAAGTTTATTATATATTTCTAAAAACCTGTAAATAAACAATTTAATATACCATTATAGTCTGCTGTGAAATCTATACAGCAAGCCTTAAAAAGCCTGCTGAACAGTTATCACCTACTACATTATCGCTCAATATACTCTCTATGAAGTAATCAGAACTTTAGCCCAGTCCTTTATAATTAATTATCTACAGAAATGCCATTATGAAATGAACGAGGTGGTACGATGAAGCTGAAATGTTAATTTACCAATACGCTTATTAAACTCAGTAAACCATGAAGCTTTTGAGCCAATTAACATTTCCTTTATCCCCGATGCTAAAAAGGGAACACAGACTTATGGCAATAGCTTCAGCTTACAGTGCCACAGAAAAAAAAAAAGCTTCATTGTGCAGGTGAAGGTCTACATCTAATGAGCTTTTATATGTCACTGTATCCTTTCTTGCAACACAGAAAGGAATTCCTATAAAAAGAGCATATCAAAAAGTTTGAGCCTACTTACATGGTAAATGTGAAAATGCTATACTTAAAGGGGGGAAAAAAAACCCAAACCATTTTTGCATTTCCCTTGCATTTTTCTCCTGCTACAGATGAGAGCTGGTGGGATGCCACCTTCCCCACTAGTGATCAGGGACCAGTTGCAGAGGTGCCAGAGCTGGCGTGCCAGTGGGTTCTGCCCGCAGGGCTGCTGCGTGGGGCAGCAAACCCGCAGCCGCTGCAAAACCCAGCAGCACTGTGGGTCTACTGAGAGCATCCAGGCCCAGATGGCCCCGCAGTAGCCCCGGGCTGCTTCCCAGGCCAGGTTGGCAAGCTGGAGTGGCTCGATACCTGCGGCACCAAGTGATGACACCGCCGGGTTTGTAGGGGTGGTCAGTCACTACCTGCTGCGGGGGGGTCTAATCCCTTCCTTCCTCCAGCACTGAGACACCCTCTCCATCCCCTGAGGGACGACTGCCCTCTCAGGAAACAGTGGTTACAATTTAAAATTACCGATTGTTAACATGAAAAGTACATTTAAAATTACTGATGGTAAACAAGTACCAAATACTTACAAAATAAGAAATCAAGTTTTTGAAAGCGGAGTTAAGAGGGGAAAGGTTATAAGGTAGACTTACATTCTTGCTTAAATGTGAAATACTCTGTTAAATGTCTACATTCATGATTCCCACGAAGTAAAAACAGTGTTTTGGGGTAAAGGATTTTCAAGGCCCACAAGTACAGCACACACTGCGAATCAGAAACAAGAAAGAAAAATATAATTCATAATTAGTGATGAAATTCAACCACTGTGCTCCCCACCACCAAAAAAAGAAGCAGAAGAAAAAGTATTCTGTTTGAAACATTTATTTTCAACAGGTTAATTTCACTCTTCATACATCACATGCCAACATTTCTCTGTGCTTCAACCTGGACTGGCTGAAACTAGAATCAGTATATTCTGATAAACTTTTACACTTCTGCTAAGTGGTATGTCCCTGTTCAGCCGTGCGTTGCCTTCAGTGGCCCCGGCTATCAAGGAGTAATTGCTGCCCACCTCTAAAATAAGCGCGCACTCCCCATCTGGCAGGTTAGGCAGAAACCCACCGTGGAAACAATTTCACCAGAAGATCCGCATTTCCTGGCTTAAGGAAAAATTGCCCTAGAACAATTTAACCCACACTTCAGGAAATACCTCAGCTTCCAGTATTACACAGTTTTTACATGAACGCTTGTTCATTTTTCACTTAACATTGTTCTGTACAAACAACTGAGAAAAAAAAACACAAAGCCCTTGCATTAAATGAAGTTACTACAAAGCTTCTATAAAGCCTTTTATCTTTCCAGAAGATTTCTATTTGAGATGACATTTCTTCTAGACATGTTTTTAAAGATAAAGATGACGTGGAGAGGCTAATCTCTGCTCCGACCTCTCAAAACCATCCAATTAAAATAGTTGTTTTGAAAACAAAACTGACACAGCAATGATGCCAAAGCATTACGGGACTCTTGATAAACAGGTGAACTTGCAAACTTCACGGAAGATGTATCCTTTGTGCGCAGGATGACCCTACCCAGGTACCTGGGCTGACAAACTCACAGTTCCAAGGAAGCTGATGGAAATAAGACCCATTCATCCCATGAGATGAGCCCACCGTCTGCAAGAACGCTGTATGGACCACAATGGCCTCTCAAAAAACACGAGCCGGAAAACTATCTGAACAACTTCTCCTCCAACCCCTCCTTTCTTAAATATCCACAAACTGCAGAACTGCTGCACAAGAAACAGAAGGTGTCAAACCCTCCCACCATTTCATTTGCAACTACCTCCTAACAGTCCCCTTCGTTCTGTTGACAAAAAATTATTTACTTTATATACCCTAATAGTCAATAGATTGGAAATTCAGAATGTACTCCTAACCACGGTTTCTGCTTAGAGCAAAATCAGCATTTTTGTCAACGTAATGCCTCTAAATTTGTACAGTATGAATTCCCTTCCACAATTCAGAATGTCTTGATAAACAGAATAATTACATTAATCATGTCTCAACATTTTGATTTCTCCTCCCTCATTTGCTACACAGTCTTTATCTTTAAAAAAAAAAAAAAAGAAAAGAAAAAGGATGCAACATTTTTTTAGGTTTGTGCTAAACCTCACACTATCCATAGACAATTCCATAGCAGCGGGGGGTTTATACTACTCCTCTTTGTCTTGAATTTATTACATGTAAACATCTGGATGCTCTGCCTGCACTCCATAATTTCTGTTCTTCTACTCAGAGGGTCTAGAGCCAGGTACAAAGAACAGAAACTACAGACAGAATCCTCCAGAACTCGCAAAATCAATTCTCCCCCTTGGAAATATATGGAAGGCCTCCCAGCTCACACCACTTCTTCTGCCTCCCAGGCGCTACTGTCACCGCAGGAAGCAAGAAGAGACGTCAGAACGCCAGGTAGAGCACACTGACATAATCCAGCATGAAACTATGGTGTCATGTCACGGGAATTATCTGCTGTGGCCCAGAACAACCACACAGGGTGAGCCTGGGGAAGGTTTGCTGGAGTTTGCACAGAGAAAGATTTGGGTTGGAAGACTGAAATCCTTCAATGGGGAAGGAAGCCTGGTCTTCTCCATCTCTTTGATAACTTCATTGTTCCTCCAAGAAGGCCCAGAACCTTCCACTTCTTTGAATTTACTGGCTAATGCAAAAATTTGATGTAAATGTGAGACAAGAAGTTTAAAGTGACACCTCTATCCATGCAAACAAAGTTCCAGATTTTAAAGTTGTATCTAAGTTACCCTCGAGCTTCTAATCCTGCCAAAGAACCTTATCATCTAGAAAAGCACAATGATTAGTGCTTAGATGAAGGGCTTTTTTAAAAAAAAAAAAAAAAAAAAGAGAAAAGAGGACTGGTTTAGATTTCCCTTGTAACTCAGTTTTTCATTTTCATAAAGCTTTGGCAAGATTGAAATGAGCACTAGGTACTTAAAATATCATCCAGATTTGGAAAGCAGGAAAAATAAAGCTGGAAGTTTTATCTTTTTGGCATTTGGTACTTACTTACGGGTAGATCTCTTTACATTTCCTTATCATAGATCTATTTTTTCTTTTTTTTTGATGCTTTCTTTGAAGAACTTATGAGAACCAGACCGAGAAGATAACAGAGAATCAATTCAGTCCAGAAAGTTCTGTGTTTCCCTGCCACTATTCCAGTAATATAAGCCCACCATCCACATTTTGTGTTGTTTTCAATGGTGCCATATTGAAGGCTTATTTTGTTTAGGTAATTCCTTTGTCTCCTTTTTCTCATCAGAAGTCCAGTGATATAATATTGTAACAGTAAACAAGAACTAATTAGCAGATTTTTTTCCCCCATGCAAACTAAACAAATATGAGGGTGACAATTTTTCATGGCTTTTCAACTTACACAGTCATTTACACACAGTAAATTTATGTCCAAACAACACATCATGAGCAAACATTCAGTTTTGGGGGTTTTTAACTATGCTTTGTGTATCATAATTCTTACTGAAGTCAAAAGATTTATGGTAATTTGCCTTCGTTGAAAATCTAAGCTTACAATCTTCAATTATTTGTTAATACTGCTTCCCAATAGCAAAATTTTAAAATCTGCTTTTTTTTTTCCCCTCCAGCTTTTTCCATCAAGAATATACAACGCATCAGCTCTGCTGTGACTCTATGTAAAATGAACAGAAGTGACCTTGCAATCTGGATATCTCTAAGGTATTTTTGGCCTGTCTCATTTCATACTACCAAAAAAAAAAAAAAAAAAAAAGGTTACATTTCTTAAATGCCAGCCCTCAAACTGCACCCCTGCTTACTTGCTTAGCATCCTTCAGCTGTTGAAATAGCAGATATATTTAAAGTTCATAACAAAGAGGTAATCTGCCCACCTCCCCGCTCCTGTAGTCAAGCTGTTTTCCTGCTGAGGCTCTGGCAGCCTCACCATCAGGAAAGAAAAGGTCTGTGCAATTAAGCGCTCTGTAAGCCAAAGGCACATATTTTCAAAACGGACTTGGGATTTAACTCCACTGTCACATGCTGAATTTGAGCCTTCGCACAACTCGACATTTCAGCTCCCTCTAAAAAGGAAAACCAAAAGCCCCAGACCTCTTGCACGCATCTAAAGTAATGTGCCCAAAACGAGGAACACTGAAAAATCGTTACCACCGCCACTAGATTGCAACCACAGCATCACCTGTAACACAGCACCCTCACTTTTGGGTGTTCACGTCAAGAAAAAGAGGTGGTTCGCTCTGTTAGCTATGTGGCTTTGTATAGGTAGCAAATGATGAGCTCTCTCTCCAAATGACTGATGCCATTGGGCACTCCCCCAGCAGATGAAATTAAGCGAGAATAAACGCAAGGTAATTCATACTCAAAAGGATAATTTGAGCCACGCATTGCTAAGGTCTCTGCTGATGCTCTGTGAACTGTGGAACAGTATATTGGCATAGCTCCCTCACTCTGTAACTAACACGCACCTCACCTAAATATAAAAATTGCATTACATAAAAACAGCACTGAAATAATTATACCATTACAGTACCTAGTACAGGTACAGCTTTCTAAAATGGAATAACTAGCCCAATGGAAACCCCGTACTGTTTTTACAAATGTAACTGTATTCACACTACTGGTATGACTATTTATTACAGCTTTATTTCAGAGACAAATAAAGATACATTGCATCTGTAACCAAGAGAGACGCAAGTCCTTGCCATTTCTGAACTACCATCCCTTGAGCACAGGGAAAGACAAGTCTGAACACTACTGAAAATAAAGAAAAAAAAAAAATACTGCCTTCACTGCAACCACGATTTCATTCTTTTTTTCCCCCAACTTTCAGGGCAGAAAGGATCATCTCTTCTCTTAATGCTCTGCTGCAGAACAGGGACAGTAAAGTTGCATCAACCTTGCATCAACCAGATCTTCAGTGACAACTTACAGTCGCTGCCAAGACTTTTTGCCAATGTGCTCTTATTTTACCTGTTTTTTTGTGTTTCTAAAACCAGTGCTTATGTACATGCAAGTTACATATTTAAAAATTTAAAAGGCTACTGCTGTGGAAATAGACTTCTCGAGGAGTAACAGTGAATCCACTTCTCATGATCAGGATCTCGGCTGTTTCTAAAATGTTGTTCAAGAATCTCATTCTGATCATTCAACTTCTGTTTATTTTTTTAAACATCTGTTGAATATTCCCAAGCAGCTTTGGGATCTTGTTTTGACACCTGCATGGTACTTCAGCACCTCTAGACTTCAATTATTCCAAGACTCTCTTCTAGCTAGTCTCCCAGATGATTTTACTAAAAAGTAGCAAGACATTGCTACTTGCCTTATACTGTTTATTAGTGTTTAGACCACATTACTCCCATTTCAGCCCTTGGAAGGACCTCAAAACATCCAAAAAGGAAGGACTTCTTTTTCAACAAAAAAGTGACTAGAAAATTCTTTTTCTTAAATGTTCCTCTAGTTCTTATAGCTAGTACTTTCTAAACGGATACCCAAGTGCTGGCTCCTAGCTCTCCTCGTTGGACCTCGTGTCTTGGCCCCAGCTGTTTTCTCTGGAGATGGGTCCCACAGAACGATGGAAGCAGTGTGGGGGAAATGGTGTGAGTGACCTTCAGGGCACCATCCTATGTTTTCTCCCTGCATCCAAAAGGGGTTCTTGGCATGCTGGGGACTCACTCTGGGAAGAGCTGGCACAGGACCAGGCAAGCTGCGAGGATGACCCTGACACAAACAGATGTTCCAGTCTGGGAATCTAATATATACAAAAATAATTGGAATTTGCTGAATTACTGAATATTCACAGCTCTAAGGAGGACTGCCCGGAAAAAATGAGATCTTACAAGATGCAAATTCTTGCTAGAAAAATATTTTCTACTGTTACATAGAAGAAAAGGGCAAGGAAATTTAGGATAATTAAGGTATTAGGATTTTCAATTCACTTCACTGATAAACTATTCCTGACCAGCCAAAACTACCTTAAATCAAGCTGTTTATTGGGAAACATTAACACTCTAGAGCAATGGAGGAAACTGGAAGGTGTATATTCTTCCAGTGAAGGCCTAGAAAGTGCACGGAGACTTGAGGGATGACAAACACATGCCTTCACCAGCATTCACTTCACCCACAGTTTACTAACACAAATTTTTATACTCTCTTCTTGGGAGAGACCTGTTAATAATTTTTAACAGTTCACTGAGTTCAGAAGCATCTCAAGCACCAGATGCTTTTTTTAATTGATGCAAGGTCCGATGGTAAAATTCCAGACTCACTCCGAACACCTCACTTTGTTCTCGCTTAGAAAGACCACAAAAACAGTTTTTCCTTCTGGAATTTTGGTCTTTGCATTCAGGGAATGAAGATGTATGAATGTTTTGAACCTTAAAACACAACTCCAGTTTTGTACGTTTTGAGCGTTGGCTTAATTCTCCATATCTTAACTATCTGCTCTGTCAAAAGTGATCATTATGTACCTTGTGATATTCAATTGACATTTAAGCCTGTATGTTTTTCTGTGGGATTGAGCAAGAAAATAATTCCAACAGTTCATTTACATAATATTATTAATGCATTATAGTCAGTATTTACTCTGATTGTAATTTTTCTAAGACTGTGATGAAAAGCAGTCTATATGTATACTCCCCCCTACACCACATGGCATTTATGTCTGCCTTTCAAAAGGGAGCTTTCAGACTTGGGTAGAGATTAGTCATCCTTCCTTACAACCCATTCCTGCAGAACCAATTATGCTCTAACAATTCTTTGGATTTAAAAATAGCCCTCTGTTTTGATCATTTGGGTTTCTTTTCTCCATGACCATAAAAGTTGTTTGAAAGTGAGAACTGAGGGGTATCTACTCCGGAGTCAAAACCCTGGAATGGTGCACAAGCACAACAGGGAAACGTTATCAGTTACAGAGCTGAGGAAACAGTGAGGCGTATCAGATATTGCAACTTGCCGAAATTTGTTATTCTAAGTGAAGAAATGCTCAGACTCTGCCAAAAGGTCAAATCAAAAAGAGAGCACAGCTATGGGATAAAGACTTAGTCTGCGCCGGGAAACCTCGTCTCGTCCTATCTACAACTTTGACATTTTTTGTTTTACCTGTTGTAATTCTTTTATTTGTCTCTCATCCTGTAACACCTTGCTTAGAACTATTTTTAAACACACAAACCAGCCCTCCTTCAAACAGTGGAGCTAACTCTGGTAAAAACAGAGCCCACACGGGAAGGATCACTCCTAGATCAAGAGCTCCGTGGGGCACGGAGTGTCATTTCTGCTCAGTGCCGTACAATACAAACACTTTTCTCTTTTTCCCCTCTGCATTATCAAATGCCATCCACCTACCTTATGCAATTTCTTCCTCTGTTCTTAATGATAATAGCTTACATTATATAGCACCTTTCATCCAGAAGAATCCCAAATGCTTTGCAGCCCACAGACAAGGATTATCTCGCCCACCACCAGAACTCAGTTAGGTCTAGGCTCAATGGTGTCACTTTTACGCTAGATATCACATGGCAAATCGAAGGGATTTTTTTTTAAAGCTTGTATTACTCGTGATTAGTACCTCGGACCAGCTACTTAACTCTTTTGCAAAGATCCCAGAACTGCAATAGTCTCATGTCTACATATCAGAAAGGGGAGCCAACAAATCGATGTGATAAAGATCACTGCGTGACTGACATGGTAGAAATATGCATTGAGATCAGGCTAGGACTGTTTACCACCGTGACTTCTGCAAAACAAAGTACTGGCAAGAGCTGGTGCCTGCTAGATGACCCCTTCTCCATCAAAAGCATCCACCCCACCCCCCAACATGCCATGTTGCATTCTTCACCATTTTCCTTTCTTTGTCACTACTTATTGTGCTGACTTCATGCCTGAATGCATCGCTCTACATCCAAATACACTTACGAAACAGAAAACTGCCTTGCCTTTCAAAGGCATTCTTTAATCAAGGTGACAGGTGGGGAGAATCCGTTACGTGACCAAAAAAGTAGTGATTTGAGAACCTTACATACAAAAAGGAGTAATCTAAGCAACAGCTCAGATTTCCTTGGTGCTGGCAGAAGCCAGTACTGCTTCCAGTGAAAAAGTAGTGATCCAGAATGGGAAAACTAAATTCAGAATACAATTTGCTAAATACGTATGTGCAGGTAGCTAAATGAAGAATTCTAAGGGGCTTAGTCCCCACCCATAAGCTATTTTGCTTTGTGTTACATGGCTTGTTGTTGTCTTTAATTGGTAATAGCCCTGGAGTAGATTTTGGCAAACTTTCAGACAAGCACTTGAAAGCTGCAGCAAATCCATTTGTTCTATTTCTTACATTAAAAACTTATACAGAAATGAAGACAAAACTCTCCTCTTCCAAATACAACTTGGCTTGGTCAAAGTCTACAGGAGATACAAACTAGGTTATCACAACTGAAAAACAGTAGCTCAAGGCTGAGCTGCACAACAGTTTAAGCCTGTGAAGCCACCCCCCACTGTCCCAGCCTTCCCCAGGTGATCCAGCATGGTAATCCACAGTGAGGATTTAGCTCACAGCTCACCGTGAATCAGAGAAGGGAGGAAGGAGGCACACATGGCTCAAAAAAATCATGATCAAAGTGCTGACTTCACTATGAGACTAAATCCTGACTATATTGATTCTTTGGCAGGTGGGCGAAAGAACCTTGCAATTCTTAAGCTTTTAGAGCATTTGCACTTGGAACAGCATATTTATATTTGTAAAATGTGCCACAAGATTCTGTTAACATTTTAAATTAAGTTTCACAATGAACTAATAAAGCAAAAGTAGTTTTACCGAATCTTACTCTTAAGAAACTTCTCTTCATACTATAAATATAACACTGGCAAGATAATGCACTGATCCATTTTACAAACACATTATAAATAACTCAGCTGCTTGGGATTACATATTTTTATATCCATACGATAACTACTAAGATGTGGTATGTAGAAGTATATGTGTTCTTGCATGCTGCCATCTTATCTAGTACAGACACACAACCACGTATCATAGGACCTATATGGCTTCTAACAGATAATGGGTATTCTCCTCTGACTCAGAGGGAGTTAAAGTCTGAACTTTTCAGAGAAAGGAGTCAAAAGCTGCTGCAAGGGTTTGTGACTGACCATTCAATGACTACAGCAGCTATGACCTGGATGAACAAATCCAGGTTAGGTTTTATTTGATAATTGCGCACCTCATCTGTCAGTTTGCAAAACCAAGTAGCAGCACAGAACAGAAGAAAAATATCCATTTTGTTTTTTGAGCACTGGAACAAAGGATTCCTGCTTGGTATTTGACTCACTTCTAGCCAAAGGTAGGCAGGTTGGACAGGACACTGTTTCCTTTGTAAGCTAGCTAAAGATGCTGTCATTTGGATCTTCACATTCTACAGCCTGACACTTGAGTCTGCACCAGGTCTCAGCATCTTCAACAGGGCGCACGTGCATCACTTCTCTGTGGAGAAGTGCTGCATCAAAAAACAGAGATCATGCACTCCTGCATGCCATATCTAAACAGAACTCATGCATTCCCTCCAGCACAGCATGTTATCTGCTGGCTTTTTTGTCCCATTTACCCCGTATCTAGTCCTTCCATTTTCATAAAATCTCACATCCAGGACACTCAGATCAAATAAACCTAAACATAAACTAAACTGAGTTTTTTATTTAGTTTTTCTGTTGTCTCTCTCTTCTAATAGTTCATGTCTATTCATCTGATTTAGTTTGTGTAAGCTGCAGAATAGAATGCCTTCTGTGCTATATTTGGATGGCCACTAGTTAGCACCAAGGTCCGTTCTCTGTCAGCTTTCCAGCACAGAAGTAGTTGAATTTGCCTGGATACCAAGCAACCTTTATGAAAACCCCAACAGAGACATTAACATGGACTTCTTTTGCTCACAAATGGTATCTGCAAGGAGATTCAATATTCCTGAACTGGTTAAATTATGATGCTAAATATACAAAATAGGCTGCAAGCAGTTTCACAGCCAAAACCAGAAATAAGAAACTTACTTCGATGCTGAAGTACCCTCTGTCCACGTAGTCCCCCAGGAAGAGATATCGTGTGTTGGCAGGAGAACCTCCCACTTCAAACAGTTTCATCAGGTCAAAGAACTGACCATGGATGTCTCCACAAACTAGAAGACAAAAAAAGAAGACCAATATTCAGATTCACCATGCCAAGATCATATCAGGCACATACATTCTGAAGTCACTCTCTCTCATAAGAAATTTGTTATGACATTTTTGTGCATCATGCTCTACTTAAATGAGCAGTGAGAGCTGGCAGTTGCTCAACAGAAGCTGTTTTTCTATGATGTGCATCCATATATGTGTGCAAAAGGCTAACAATTAATTAAAGGAGAGCCATCGGGCAAATTTGATCTGTAATTATTTTCATAGGTATCTGTCCATTGCTCCTACTGTCCAGCACAGCACGGAACACTGGCGATAGTAATAAGACAAAGCAAAGAAGTCCTGAAAAGAGAACGTGTTCAAGCAAGGTTACCCTTTCTTTTGACATCACTCCTCTATTTCTCCTAGTCTTATCCCAGACAAACACCAATAGGATTTTTGTAAAATGCAAAGTGTGCCTATCCTGTGAATGCCACTGGTTAAACTGACAAATTTCTGACTTCTGGTTTCTCTATAGAAAAATGGCCTGCTTGCTTTCCCAAAGCATGTCTTACACGAGAGGACACTGATTTTTCATGCTTTAACCTCTACCACTTTATTTAACCTCGTATAATTATGATTTGTTTCACTACATTGCAATGAAGTCAACCTAACAAGTGGCTTCTCAAGAAAGAGCAGCTCCCAGTAAACATGACAGAGAGAGCACAAGCGATGTGCAGCCAGGGCCACACAGGGATGTCTCTTTTTGTGCTTTAGCGTTAAGAAACTGGCTTGGCTATCTTGTGAAATTGCAAACTCCGTGGTGAGTGACTTTAAGCATCTGCAGGAAGGTAGGCAATGCTTTCTGAGACCCCCATGGAAACTTAACTAGCAGTGCTGTGCCAAAACCTGCTTCCTTTTGCCTTGCTTCGTTTCCTCTACCTAAGGGAGGGGGAGAACCCCATGGTTTAGGGCCAAGCCCAGACCTTTTCTGGCAACAATCCTTAACAAAGAAAATGCCAACAGCCTTGACTGTCACTGAGGTTAGTTTAGACTAAAGATTCTCCCTTAATGACTAAAAAAAAATCCGATTGGCAAACTGGAAGGGTGAGTATGAAGAAACCAAATAAACCAAGGGTCCAAGATAGATCTTATCTTGCAACAGCAGCACAGCTTCTTATTTACTGCTAACACTAGATTCAGAAAACGTCATATGCTCTCCCCGATGTAATGGTTCGAGCTTCTGTATTCAAGTAGTGCTCTCCTTTGAGTTTTTATCTGGAAGTTGATACAGAGGTCTTGTCCTATCACAGATAAACAAACCTCACATTTGTCGCATGCCATGGAGAAGCTGCTCACATCTCCACATAGATACGAAAAGACCACATAGAACAGCTGTTAACACCAAATCCAACAGTCACAGTGCAAACAGTGTTCATACATTATTGTCCTTCATCTCAGTCTGGTGTCACATATTTTTTACTTGCATTGCTTTTCTCTGAATGTATACGCTAACAGTAGGATCAATATAATATTTTCATTCCATCCAAAACCAAACAAAAACAATCCTCCAGAAATCCCCACCAAAACCAAAACCAAAACCAATCAGACCACCCCCTCAGGCATAGAAAAAACTCCACTTAACGTCCCAGTCACTGCTTTCATGAAAATTTATGTGGAATTGGTGACACAATTCAAGAGTGCTGGCTAGCTGAGCATTCCTCTGTGATAGTAACAGGGTATTTTCCACATAAAATAGCATATAGTACTTTTATCACCACTGTGTTACATTCACAGAATCACAGAATCACAGAACAGTCAGGGTTGGAAAGGACCTCTGGAGATCATCTAGTCCAACCCCCCCGCCAGAGCAGGGTCACCTACAACAGGTTGCACAGGACAGCGTCCAGGCGGGTTTTGAATGTCTCCAGAGTGGGAGACTCCACAACCTCTCTGGGCAGCCTGTGCCAGTGCTCCACCACCCTCAAAGTAAAGAAGTTCCTCCTCATGTTAAGATGGAACTTCCTATGTTCAAGCTTGTGCCCATTACCCCTCGTCCTATCAATGGGCACCACTGAAAAAAGACTGCTCCCATCCCCCTGGCATCCTCCCTTCAAGTATTTGAAAGCATTAACAAGATCCCCCCTCAATCTTCTTTTCTCCAGACTAAAGAGACCCAAATCCCTCAGCCTCTCCTCATATGAAAGATGTTCCAATCCCCTAATCATCTTTGTAGCCCTTTGCTGGACCCTCTCCAGCAGATTCCTGTCCTTCTTGAACTGGGGAGCCCAGAACTGGACGCAGTATTCCAGATGCAGCCTCACCAGGGCAGAGTAGAGGGGGAGGATGACCTCCCTCGACCTGCTGGCCACACTCCTTTTGATGCACCCCAGGATGCCATTGGCCCTCTTGGCCGCCAGGGCACATTGCTGGCTCATGGTCATCCTGTTGTCCACCAGGACTCCCAGGTCCCCATAATCTCTTTTTCCTACTCAGTTATCCCCCCAAGAGTATTAGATGACAACCTTCATGTTGAAAGCCATCAACAGTTATAATTTATATCTAAGAATAATATCTGCCATTTAAATCCTCAAGTGGTATAACACCACCTATCTTTCTCAAAAAAAAAAAAAAAAAAAAAAAAAGTACCCCAAAAGAAATTTTTGGATAGCATTTTTATTTGAACACATTAATCTACCAAACCAATACACACTGCTTGACTGTACTCCTCTGCATGGACACTGTGTGAAGATTAAGAACATGTGTCGCATATTGATGGCCAAGCAATCTGCCTCTCCTAACTTCCAGCAGAAAAGCTCTTAGTTATATAACTGTACAGCTCTACCAATTATCACCCGCCCCCATTTGCTCCAACTGCAAGAACCTGAAGTTGAACAAGACTGAAAGATTTTAAATGGATTTAACTTTTACTATTTCACTAAAGCACAAAGAAACAAGATTTTTATTTTTTTATTTAATGCGTGAACAGGTAAATACATTGAGGTCATTACAGAGAAATCAAAGTGATTAGAAAGCTTTCTCCAAGTAGCTGTATGCCCATGAATTTGTCATGAATCAGAAAAGCAGAGAGCAAACCAGTGAAGAGGCCAGAAATAAGTGCAGAGCCCTGCAACCCCATGACTTGCAAAATTTTGAACTGGACTTGAGAATCAATACTCAATGGATAGTCCAGGCACTCTGCATTCAGCAGCCTACTCTTTTTATATTTGACAACAGATGCAGAAACATATCCAGAAAAACAAAAGCTAAAAAGCCCTCAGACCCAAGCTTGCCAAGCAACTAAAGTAGTTGCAAAAAAGAAGCTTAAAATTAGCAGGTAAAAGCAGTCGCAGGAAGAGACGACACTCAAAAATTAAGAGTTAACATTGAGACTTTTCTTTATTATGGTCTGATCCCAGAATTCCTACTGAAAGACCACAATGTTACATATGGTTAATTAAATCAGTATTTTCCCCTCAAATAGGATGGAATGGAATCATAGAATACCAGGTTGGAAGGGACCTCAAGGATCACCTGGTCCAACCTTCCTTGGCAAAAGCATGGTTTAGACAAGATGGCCCAGCATCCTAGCTTGAGGATCTTTCAGTTCCCAGGTTTGTGTGTGTAGACCTGAAATGTCCTTACAATGGAAAGCCTGTGTACTTACATTCTGATGAATTGCCTTGTTTACAAATAAGTTACAGGGCAATTTCTTATGCATACAGTACTACACTCCATTTGTGGTTTGAAAGCAACTCCTTCTAAAGCTACAGTTCTGCCACCTTTTTTTCCCAACTCTTACGAATCTCAAAACTGGAAGACTTCCCAGGCAGCCAGATCAATGCTTTATCTTTCATTAGGTGGGGGCACAAGAGATTTCCATTCATGAGGGTGGAAACATCCATCAGCCAATCACTCTGCCATACCCTTCACACCTTGTCTTGCAGCTTGCCATCACTATCAAAGAGCGTGGCAGCACTGTCCCACCAAGACCCCACAGAAGAGGTTCCACGTCCACTCCATGCCACCAAAGCTCTAAGTTCACTACCTTCCCCCTTTGTGTTACAGAAAAAAAATTTGAAAGCACACTAATTATTATATGTTCATGTTTACTCTTGTACAAGCATTAACATTGAATCTCTTGTTCCTTTTAATTTTGCCAAAAAAGTCCTATTTTATACTTGTGTGGGCCCTCTTTTGGTACTGGAGCACTTGCTACTGAACAACACATTCAACAAGACATGAACATTTTTCCACTGAACAACAACAAAATAAAAACCAGCATAGTGAAGCAGGAAATTCAATTCTTAATGAAGATTTCCAGGATCAACACACTTACAGATTTAAAGTATGAACACAGGGAACATAAAAACCCCACTTTGTATGTGTATGGGATTAACATTAAAAGCAGCTGTGTTTGTACAAAACGAATTTATCAAAGGGAGGAATAGCAGGTGGTATGCCTTCTACTAGAAATTCACGTATTTTCCTATATCACTGGTTTCCCCAAAATGCCATCAAGTTATGGCCTTTTTACACTCACCAATTTATAACTACTAAATAAACTGACAGAATATTTTTTTCGCTAAAAAGACTGCTTAATTTATCCATCGCTTTTCAACTTTCTTTGTATGCTTTAATTGCCAGCTGGACAACAACAAAACAGTGCTTCCACTGACTTACTACTCCAGGGATCAGTTCAAGCACCAAACCTGTTGCCTATGAATTTGTCTATCTGAACCTGTTGATAGTGTCTACCTCTCTTGGCAGGAAGCTCAAGAACTCCACAACACAGAAATTTTTTCCGCTGTTTTAAACTGATCTCCTTCTGAATTCACTGGTGCAATCAGAGGGTTTCAGAAACACTGGTTGTTTGTGGACTCCTTAGAAATTTATCTCTGTTGAGAACGTTTTCAGGGGAGACATGGGCCCCTGCAAAAAGAATCAAGTTCATGGGACTGTCCGTGAAACTACTGAGAAATCATGTTTCTGAGCAGCTTTTCCTACTTGTTATGATGGGTCCTTTAATCCACTACACAGTCTTACACTATAGCACCAGAATGTTCCCAATGTAACTGTCTATAAAATACCATTTTATTATAAAAATAGAAATTTGACACGGGGGAGAGAATGGAGGAAGAGTTGTTCACTTGTTTGTTTTTAGAAATTGTCATCCTAATACAAATTAAATTATATTTCTGTTGGCTTCACTGAGCAGGTCTCCCTCTGATTTATGTCAAAGTAACAAGCAACATTGAACAGGACCCATTAAGTTCAAGTTGTACTAGCAGTGAAGGAAGTCCACAGCTTTGCAGTGGTATTGCCAGCTTATTTATAGAAGACAAAGTGGTAGAGCAGCGACTTAGATTGCAATGACTATTGGCACAAATAAAAAGTCTAAAAATGCTCTTCAGATACCTTCCCTTAGATAACTAAATGCTCTTCACTATGTACAAACTCAGTCCAGAGATTATTCTGTGTGGCTTCCCACTCCAGATGGATATTAAGAAAAAAATTTATATTCATAGTACATTAAACACTGTCAATTAAAAATTTTTCTATCTCTAACAGTTTGGATATGCTGCACTTATTTCCTCATTTATCATGTATGTACTTAATTGGTGTAACATTATAGTATGATAGTAAAATACCATTAATGTTTCAAGTGAATTTACATGCCATGTATCACAAGATTATATTCCCATCTTCAAATGTCATCAGGGATTAGGAGCAGATATGCAACACTCCATCATCAGCTTCAGAATCAACGTGCAAACTCTTATGTATATTTATGACAAGAATAATGAAGTAAAGGCACCTTTGAAAGAAGAAACTAACACTGTGTAGGGAATATTATCCATCGTTTGACAACGTGTTCTCTACATTCACTGAGCTAGGGATGTCTTTGCATTGAGCTCCAAGAGACTGTGCTTCAGCAAAGCAGCACACAATACCACAAAACCCAAGGGAGAAAAACACCCTATCGAGTTACACTGCAGAATGCAGACTGCAAACGGCAGAGGGGTTTGCTTTGTACAACGTTTAGGAAGTGGTTAGCTGCTTACCATTCCACTAGTTAGCACATGCTTCCAAGAGCTTAACGCTTTCCAAGGACACCTGGTACTTACAAAGCCTTACTGACAAAGGGACAAGCGCACCATGTAAACCTGCACGTGTGTGAGCTGACTCGTGGACGCTCGTTTGTCCAGATCTACAGGGTCAGATGGTAAAGATGGCTGCATACCCCACTGAAAAGTACGTCCCAACCATTTCTCCCAGGAGGTAGTTTGGTGCAATGAAAAGTTACCAAAGGCTGAATGAAGAAGCCAAGTGAGGAAGGAGTACTTACAAGCAACAGTGGACACACAAAGGCAAAGCAAAACCAACTAGATGAACACCTGTAGCTGAGGAGTTAAAGACTGGGCTTCCTTAGCCAACCAATAAATATGAGGGAAAACACCTGCAAGAGCTATGTGCATGAAATTCCCAGGTGCTTCAAGAAAAACTACTGCATTGCTCCTGAAGGGCTCAACTGTTAATCAGAAGGCTCTCGTTTTCCCCCAGATTTAGGAACAAAGTCACATGTGAGAGTCACATGTCTTTGATTACACAATCTTTGAGCTTGCATGAGCTTTGTTTCCAAGCATACGTGTTTCTGAGGGACATTATATATTACCACAGTAGTATGAAATGTTCAAAACACCACAGTTTTTTTCCATGCATTTTTTTTTTTTTTTTTAAATCACTAAAGATTGAGCAATTTTCTTCCTTACTTTTTTGGAGAAGAAGGAGGAAGAAGTATAAAACAAAAGAAAAAACTCCAAAAGTTTTTATTTGTAGCTGCTCACTAAAGCACTACTCAAGACACAAACCCAGTGGGTAAATCACATACATTGTTTTACAGTCATGCAATTCTGTTTCTGTTTATAAGAGAGATGTTTAAAGAACTTGCAGACTTCATTACTTACTCAAATTAAAGTCAGAATCGTTTAGACAGCTCACTACGTAACTTATCATTCTAAAATGAAATCTACTAGACTTAACATAATGGGTTTTCATATGAATGTTTGTTATACTAAGTGTACTGAACAAAACAGCTCTGTATTTCCAAAAGAAGCATGATCTCATTCATATTCATATCTGGTTATCTAACATGATTATAATAGGCTTTCATCTATCTTTTCCCTTCAATCACCGCAAGCAAATTGATGAGTTTATACTACCAGAGTGAACTGGCATTAACAAAAAACTGCAATTATGTCTTTTCATAAAGAGGCCTACTACACCAAAGATAAAGCCAGAAACCATTACCCATACAGGTACAGCAAAGGAAACCGCAAACAGACCATCAATGCCACATTTGACAATGTTGTTTGGTTGCCAACTTTCCTTCTTTGCACTGAGAAAAAAAAACCAAAACAACCTGAAAAAGTATCTTGGGAAAAGCTGTTTTCCGGGCAAGACACGAGGACACTATACTGTGTTCTGCTCTGCCAACACTTGAAATGCTAGTGTCTGTAAAGATCAACCCACGCTCACTCCTTGTAATAGGAGTTAGTTTTCTCCCACCATCCCTTGAAGGCTAGAACAAATTAATGACACCTGATTTGCAGAGATAGCGTGAAAAAGAGTGGGGAAGGGAAAACTTCACATCAGAAAAGACCTTCAGGACAGCAGTCATTAATATTCTCTGGTGAAGGAGGAGGCAAAAAAAAACCCTCAATCATGTGGCAGCAAGCCCTTCAAGATGTTAAGGCTACAAAAATATCTTCAGCACAAAGTTTTTAAAAATAGCTCCACAAAATTACTTTCTGTATCACAAAACTATTTGCAGTGTCTCAAAACAAAATAAAAAACATGTACATAAACCTGGCCAGCATAGGAGCACCTTCGTATATATAGAATTGTCTAGGTTGGAAACGACGTTTAAGATGGAGTCCAACCATCAACCTAACACTGCCAAAACCACCACTAAACCATATCCCTAAGCACCACATCTACCCGTCTTTTAAATACCTCAAGGGATGGTGACTCAACCACTTCCCTGGGCAGCCTGTTCCAATGCTTGACAACCCTTTTGGTGAAGAAAGTTTTCCCAATATCCATCCTAAACCTCCCCTGGCACAACTTGAGATTGTTTCCTCTTGTCCTATCGCTTGTTACTTGGGAGAAGACAGCGACGCCCACCTCGCTACAACCTCCTTTCAGGTAGCTGTAGAGAGTGATAAGGTCTCCCCTCAGCCTCCTCTTCTCCAGGCGAATCACAGAATCGCAGAATCGTCAGGGTTGGAAGGGACCTCTGGAGATCATCTAGTCCAACCCCCCCGCCAGAGCAGGGTCACCTACAACAGGTTGCACAGGACAGCGTCCAGGCGGGTTTTGAATGTCTCCAGAGTGGGAGACTCCACAACCTCTCTGGGCAGCCTGTTCCAGTGCTCCACCACCCTCAAAGTAAAGAAGTTCCTCCTCATGTTAAGATGGAACTTCCTATGTTCAAGCTTGTGCCCATTACCCCTCGTCCTATCAATGGGCACCACTGAAAAAAGACTGCTCCCATCCCCCTGGCATCCTCCCTTCAAGTATTTGAAAGCATTAACAAGATCCCCCCTCAATCTTCTTTTCTCCAGACTAAAGAGACCCAAATCCCTCAGCCTCTCCTCATATGAAAGATGTTCCAATCCCCTAATCATCTTTGTAGCCCTTTGCTGGACCCTCTCCAGCAGATCCCTGTCCTTCTTGAACTGGGGAGCCCAGAACTGGACGCAGTATTCCAGATGCGGCCTCACCAGGGCAGAGTAGAGGGGGAGGATGACCTCCCTCGACCTGCTGGCCACACTCCTTTTGATGCACCCCAGGATGCCATTGGCCCTCTTGGCCGCCAGGGCACATTGCTGGCTCATGGTCATCCTGTTGTCCACCAGGACTCCCAGGTCCCTTTCCACAGAGCTGCTCTCCAGGAGGTCGGCCCCCAACCTGTACTGATGCATGGGGTTATTCCTCCCCAGATGCAGTACCCTACATTTACCCTTGTTGAATTTCATTAAGTTCCTCTCTGCCCAACACTCCAGCCTATCCAGGTCACGCTGTAAAGCAGCACAGCCTTCTGGCATATCAGCCACTCCTCCCAGTTTAGTGTCATCAGCAAACTTGCTGATGGTACACTCTATCCCTTCGTCCAGATCATCGATGAATATATTGAACAGGACTGGACCCAGTACTGACCCTTGAGGGACACCACTTGTTACTGACCTCCAACTAGACTCTGCACCACTAACCACAACCCTCTGAGCTCTATCTGTTAGCCAGTTAACAGCCCCAGTTCCCTCAGCCACTCCTCATAAGACTTGTTCTCCAGACCCCTCAGCAGCTTCGTTGCCCTTCTCTGGACACCCTCGAGAATCTCAATGTCTTTCTTGTAGTGAGGGGCCCAAAACTGAAGACAGTACTTGAGGTGCGGCCTCACCAGGGCTGAGCACAGGGGGACGATTACTTCCTTAGTCCTGATGGCCACACTATTTCTGATATAAGCCAGGATGCTACTGGCCTCCTTGGCCACCTAGTCACACTGCCGGCTCATATTCAGCCAGCTGTCAGCCAGCACCCCCAGGTCTTTTTCTGCTGGGCATCTTTCCAGCCACTCTTCCCAAGCTTGTAGCACTGCATGGGGTTATTGTGACCCAAGCTCAGCACCTGGCACTTGGCCCTGTTCAACCTCATACTACTGGTTTCAGCCCATCGATCCAGCCTGTCCAGATCCCTCCGCAGAGCCTTCCTACCCTCAAGCAGATCAACACGCCCACCCAACTTGGTGTCCTCTGCAAATTTACTGAGGGTGTACTCGATCCCCTCGCCCAGGTCACTGATAAAGATATTAAAAAGAACCCTCCCCAGTACCGAGCCCTGGGGAACACCACTTGTGACCAGCCGCCAATTGGATTTAACTCCATTCACCACCACTCTTTAGGTCCAAGACATAAGAGATACCAGAAGAGTCTCAGGAAACAGCCTCTACCAAGTACTGTAAAACCTACACTGGCAGAGAAAAATCCCTTCCCTCCACGCTCCTACCCTAGCTGAATTTTTCAGGAAAGTAAGTGGGTACCACAGCAGTGAGGTGTCAAATGAAAACTTTCAATTCCAGCTCAAAGCAACATTGCAGAGTTGTAGTAGAAAGGGGATGGTGATCTAGTGAATATTTTACAGAATTTTTCAAAGATCAACAAGGAAAGGTGCTCTCATCACATATACCAGAAGATACTGAATCAGGTCATGGGGAGAGAAAGAAAATGGGATGGGAGTAAGAGTATTCACTCCCATATACAATAAAGAAACAACTGGGTCTTTCCCTACCACCCTCCAAGGTCAGCACTGGCCCTGAGCATCCTCCGTAGCAAATGGAAAAGCAAATATGCTGTCATTATCTCCTGTTAATGCACCCTCAGTATCACAGAGGAATGTTTATTTCACAAATAACCCCATCAGAAGGATTATTCATGATGGAAGTGCTTCACTGGTGTATAGGTCAGGATTTCCAGCTCACATACTTAGATCAAGGTTATTTATAGCAATAGGAAAATTCTCTTATCCTCCGTTTTACAGATGTAAAAAACCAAAGGCCTGGGGAAGTTTAATAATTTATAAGGTCACGAGTTCGGTCAGTGGGAGGGCAAGGATGGACAGAGAGGGAACAACATATCCTCGTGTTGCTCCACCCAATTCAATGCACCAGAAGAGAGCCCTTTCAATGAGGAAGGAAGGTCCTGCACAAGAAGCGGGCACAGCCTGGCTTTACACACGATGCTCCAAATGAAATTTAGGGAAGGTGAAACAAGGCAAAATGGCAAAAGGGCTTTTGAAGAGAAGAAGCTCAAATATGCTCAGCTACGTAGAAAAAAGAAGTGCAAAATTCAGTCCTGTGTTTTATTCTGGGAATAGCTTTTATTTGCAAAGATTGGACTGAATATTGTCCTTCTATAACATACAGGTTCATTATTAGAATTACTCAGTGTTACGTTTTTCTCACTAATCTGGTTGAAGAGCTCTCCAATAGTTTTTTGCTATATAGTATTTTTCTAATTTGCCATTAGAAGTACTTTGTAGCCAGTCCTTCACAATTTAATGTGGTAAATTTTTTTCTTGCTGATTTAATTCAACTCTTAGGATTCAGGTTTCTCTACAGTTAGTATTTCTCTCAGCAGAGCAAATCCCAGCCCCAGTAAAGTTAAAACAAAGGCACTGGTATTACATGGATATAGCAATAGTTATATAAAGCCCAAAGAAGCACTCAGTATTTACAAGGGCTTGATGGGTAGTATCCTTGTTTGCTCTTCTTACTGTAGAATTTTAGAGCAGTATTACCCTAACAGACTGCAATTCAATTACCTCCCAAGCACCCAATAATTTACAAGATTTTATGGGTAGCACCATTAGCATGCCAAGATTTAGTATATGAATGCCTAGCATCTAAAAACCCAACCACAAAACCCAGATGTTCATGTTGGCTTGTAATATGTTTTTTCCATTTTCACCTGAGTATAACACTTGTTGTCACAGTTTCCTCATTCTGTGCCATCTCAGACTTGTTTTATGCTCCATCCCACCCCTATTCGGTGTTTTATTAAGAATCAGAAGCATTACTCTGACAAAAAGCATCCTACTTCCTTCAGCACAACAATTTGTCTTATCAGTGGAAAACAAACATTTGCTCGACACAAACAAATGCATTTGCTCATTACCTTTGGATCTATAGCACTCTGCCTGTATTTCCCAGAAATGGATGTTAAGGGAAAATAAAAATATTATTTCTCAAATTCCTGGGCTCTTAATAAGCAACTGGCAGTACCAACATGAATACTTGCATGCACCCTGAGCGGAAGGAGGCAGCACAATTATCTTCAAAGAAATTCTGTGACGTTCAGCATTTGGGCTTAACGGTCTACATCTGGAGCCTTGAGCGAAAAGAACCAGCAGTGAATATCTACTGAGCTTTAACCTCAAACTTTTGCACCCATGTCTTTAATGGCCTTGAGTTATTATTTTAATTTAACCTTTCTGTATTAGAGCTGTTCATCTGCTTGTATATGGGTATAGGGTTAAGAAAAGCAAATAACATGCAAGTTTCCCAATTCTAGCTTAAGCCTTCCCAAATCTGCTTAAGATGACTTTTTTTTATAGGATCTAAATTCCATAACCAAAGTCTTATATGAACCTTATTCTCAGTGAAAAATAACTAACCTTTGAGGAAAGTGCTTTTAAGAGAAAGCTCTGCATAGTAATTTATGTCTTGGTAAAAGCTCACATGACAATTAGTTAGGGGAGCCAGTGCAAAGAGGAGTTGACCACGTTAATTTCCTCTTGCTGAAAACATATACCTCAACGTGATCTTGAGTAGGTGGTTAAATTCATATGCTGATCCTAAATCAACATTAATCACAGAATGGTTTGGGTTTGAAGGGATCTTAAAGATCACCTAGTTCCAGAAAAAATTCTGCTATCTCCCAGTAAGAATTATGGAAATGAACACAAAGAAGTCACACTGATGAAGAGAATAGCCTTAATTATGTTTCTTTGTATTTACCTTGCTATTAGGCATATAAGGAGTACACACAATTTAGACAGAACTCTGGGTAGCTTTAGGGGTGGCAGCACGGCAGATTTGGGCTAGCTCCTGCACCACGCTCCTCAAGCAAACTAACCAGTCTCTCCCACAGTATTGAGAATTGGTTTTGCAACGGCTGGCTGAGGAGGGAAAACCACCCAAAACCAAAGTCAGACGAGGGGAGGGACGAGGAAGAAATGTTCTTTTGGTGGACAGCCACCAACCACATCGCATGCAGTAAGTTGTTCTGGGAGGTAACAAGAGTACCGCTATTCAGAAACACAGTTAAGAAGAAAAGGTCACCATCAAAAAACAGCTTGCAAAGAGACTATCAGGTGAAAAAATGGAGAAAAATTTCTATTACACTGAATTGGCCTTTATGGCAGTCTTCTGATCTGTAGTCTATCAGTAATCTCAAATATGACATCCTTTCAGGTTTCTAATACAGAGTTATCAGACACATTATTAATAATTACAGACCAAACATTCCAAGGGGAGGTAAATAAATGTTTAGTATCTTACCAATCGGCCAAACAGGATTTCATCGGCATTTGATAAGGTTAAACTTGATATGTGAATTAAATGTATGTGAATTCAGTATCGACGTCCCAGGATCTCCACCACCTTACTTTATGCACTTGCAGGATAAAGGCCTCCACAGCTTGAATCACCCTCAGCCGAACAGATCATACAAATACAACTCACGCAAGCAGAATATACACAGTCTGAAAACACCCCCAGCTACAGTTCCAGATGAGAAAAATAATCTCACCGCCTTGGGATTTTAATAAAAAGTTACATGTACAGATATCAAACTCATGAGTCAGCTTTTTATATTGCAAGGACAAATCTTCAGGAAGTTCAGAGGATCCAGCTACACAGTTCATTAGTTCTGATGGGAACTATGTGATGAGTTCTTGCACAACACTTCCCAGATTATCTGGTTTCAAAGAATATGGAACACTTATTCTGGACATACACATAATCTAAATATGAAACAGTGTTTATGTGACCTTATAAAATTTTATTTTAAAATATAAGGTACATCCATTTAAATGCAACATGTATAACAAAGGAAGTATCTGAAAATACAATGCATTTCCTCTTAAAGCAACAACATTAATAAGGATGTGCTTTTAACAGAAAATACAAGAGGTGAGACCAGCAACCAATTCCCTCAAACACCACGTCTTTTCTGAGAGAGCAATTCCAATGCAAAGCATAAAAGGACCAAATCCCTTCAGGAGGACGTAATGGTGCCACAGACCAGAAGAAACAATTACCATCCTTTAAGGCAAAACCATGCAAAGTTTCTGACAAAAAAAAAATGTGTAAAACCCCTCAAATACAGATTTTTCCAAAAGACAATACTGCAGCTGTAGCTGTCCATTCCTGATCACAGAGCAGCCATACCTGTATGGCTGTACCAAAAGACTGCTGTACCCGTATGAAATAAAGCCTTAATGCTCAAACCAGCATGTGTTTGGGCCAACTTACTGCTACGCGAGGTCCACTTCCCTCCTGCTTACTTAGTCCTTGACTTCAAAGATCTGAAGATACACAGCTTCACTGGGTAGCTACTGGCACTTGACTTCCATCAGTTGCTTAGGCCAAATTTGGTTCTGCTCCACTCAGTTAACACAACCTTGTCTTCTGTTGTTACACACACACTGTTACAGGAATTTCCAAACTGCTATGAAGTAGATATACAAGTTACTTCCTAAATTTGCATTTTGTGAAGTCATACTGACCAAGAAAAAGCTATTTGATGTAAATCGGTATTTCATCTGGGTTGCAAGTGAAGTTTCTTGGCTATTCTCAAAAGACTGGGAAATACTTCTTGAACTCTCCTTCTCCAGATTTACCTGTCTGTATTAACACCATAGCTCATACTCTTCATTCAACATTGGGACAGTATAAACAGTCTAAACTTCAAGTCCTCCAGTTCAGGGGGAGAATCCAATCTCTTACATCTGTTAGTTTTAATAATGAGGTGACAGAAAAATCAAAAATAGGCAGACAAGAAAAAGCAACTTCTTTCTTCATTTCTTTTC
>VZSZ01010350.1:264453-288241 GCA_013398815.1 Ibidorhyncha struthersii
TTTTTTTTTTTTTTTTTTTTTTTTTTGAATAACTGAAGTCACTTCTAAAACAATGTCCCTTGTGCTTGCTCTTCTTGGGAGGTTGGTGTGTGAACTACTACTAGATACAAGCATAATACTCTAGCTCTGTAAGACATTATGCATTTAAGAAGCAGAGTACTGCTGAATGACTATTACTTGCAGTGCAAAAAGGCAAATCTGTATTTTAGCAGGAGATGTTTATTGTTCAGAACCTTACTGGGCTAATATCAGCTGTACGTCCACAACACACTGGGACAAACCAGAGCTCTGATCGTTATTTTAGACCACAATGCTCCTTTGAATATTATATGTAACAGCATCCTGTCAGAGCGTACAGCAAAATAACGCTTTAATGGGGCACTAAAAGATGACTGTTTCCCTGTTTCTGTTCCACACAAGTTGGATATTTGTGATACTATTTTTTTTTTAACACAACACTATGTTCATGCAGAGACTGAAGAAGTTAAGCCCTTCTTTCAGAAGAACTTTCTTCTCTAACTCTCTTGCTCTGCAGAATGACTCATTTTTCAGAAAGAACATTGTCTGCTTTTGGCTAAGATCAAATACATTATCAGTTTAATTCATTCCAGAAAGTGTTCTTTCCAACTACAACTACTACAATACTAACCCCAAATCCAGCCATAGTTTACTTGACTTTTGTCCTGCACAAAAAAAAATAAAAATAATCCTTTTCAAACAATTGCATTTATTTTTCTCATCTCTCCATTTCTTTAGCTTGCACTTCCTGCAGCCTTGGAGTCCTCTCTCAGCTGTAGAAAACAAGGACTACAAAAATGTTTATGGTGAAAAATTATGTGGGAAAGGAAACCGTGGAAATGCTCACAACTACGGAGTATTTCTTTTACTCAACACTCTCTACCTAGAGCGTTATTAATTGGGGGGGGTGTTTGTGACTCCTCATTAACACTAAACTTCAGAGAGAAGTGCCACTTTCTACCACTTCTTACAGGCTGTGAGGTTACATCCCATGGGGGCTGGTGACAAGCTGACCCCCACAGCGTATGCTTCTGCTCAAAGCTGTGCAATCTCTGGTCAAAGTCAGGCAAAAACCCAAAGAAGTGCTCAAAACCACAGACCTTTATCAAGGCAACTATGGGAGTCACTCTGACCATAATCCTTCTCCAGAACAATGAAATCATCAACTAAAACAACGAATCATCATGGGAAGCTGAACGTTCATTAGAACAAAACAAAACCTAGTACTAAAAAAAAAAAACCCACCCAAAAAAACCCAAAACAAACCACCAAACCCAAATGTCAAATGAAGAGAGTCAACTTTCTCACACATTCAGGGCAAATGCACTAAACCCAGCATTTTTACAAACTTTCTTGCAATAAAATTGCAGTCATTACTAAGGAAAACAGCCAGCACACAAGACTCCATTGTATTTTTCGAGCAACAATGTTTTTGTCTGCACTTACCCTGGGTTTATAAGCCTTTATGGGTCAAATTGATACTTCCAGATGCTAAAATTTTACATCGTTGCTAATCAAAAGAAATATTAAGAGAAGTTTTCAAAAGAGTCAGAATTGGTACTGATTGTCACAGAGGGCTGATGCTACCACCATTCACGTGGTGTCAGACAGGAAGTTTAGACCCCAGCACCTGGCAAGAAATCATAACTCCAACCTGAGTTTAACAGACCTTCCTAACAGCTTTCCTTTATTTACTATGTGATTCGTTCCTTTATTTATGTCTAATTCCCTTTATTTCCTATAATGTGTAGGTAACTTAAATAACTGGCTGCTTTACAGGAGAAGAACAGCTCACATGCAATCTTCTACACTGAAGACGCATTTTCATGATGGAATTTATATTCTTTCTTTTGTGCATATTTCCGGCTATTCTATTCCTTGCTTGCAAGTAAGCAAGAGGACTTATTCCCAAGAACATGAAATATGAATATTTCATGAAATAAAATCTTTCGCCCTCGTTATAGGTCCCTTTATGCAGGACAGTTTTCTGCTGCTGCTTCTCCCTTATCAGTTAGTACAACTGATGGGTCAAACTTGGCTCTCAGCAGTCCGGCAATTCAAGGGAAACCGTTCTCTTACAGATTTGTTACTGTCAAGTGAAAAATGCGTGCTAAGAAAAAAAAATGCACTATTTGCACTTCAGTGACTTTTCAGGCTGCTTGCTAGTCCCTCTGGATTGCAATAGCACAGTTATTTGAAGTGATTGCAAGGCAGAAACCTTACAGGCACATAAAAATAATAATAAAATTCTAATGTATTCATATGTTTGTTAAAGTTTGCTGATGCTTAACTGAAATTGTAGAAATTGCCTGGCAGTCTCTTTTTTAGCCTCTTGTATCTGGCCAAGTAATATTAAAAAACCCAAGCCTCCTGGATCATAAACCTCTATTTATTACACCCAGAAGTCTTCACATACTAAGAAAGTTTTATAACTTGTATTTCCATTGAAAATTGTATATTATTTTCTTGTATGTCTATATTTCAAATTGAAATATTTGTTACTGAACTTCGTAGAGAAAATTCATTAAAGACCTTCAACTGACAACCGCCTGTCTACCATAAATAGCCTGCTAGAAAGCAGAAAAGCATGCGACCAAAAGAAAAAAAACAAATCAACAGAAGTTTCTTATAAAAAAGGAAGACACATCATCATGACTAAAAATACACGTCAGTGCAGATAGGATCTTATCTTCAGAAAACATACAAGTAAGGTAATCAGGCTTCAGAAGATCATCACCCACGAAAGAAAGTAACTGTGGGTCTGTCTTTTTGGTGTGCAAGAGAAGTAGGGATATCTATGCATCACAGGAAGCAGAGCTGACGAATCTGCTATGAAATTATGCAAGTCAAAAAGAATGGGCTTTCAACCCTTTTTTTCTTCTTTTTCGTGCACTCTGAGACAACACACAATTTTAAAATACAATCCAAAAAATATTAATTCTCTTAACTCAAAAGAATGCATGTAGAGCTGGGAAATACTTGAGTTTTTCTACCAAAGTACTTCTACCAAGTAAAAAGCTATATACAAAGCCAGTTACATATGAAGATACTGACAGGGAGGATAGGTATATGTTCTCTGGAATAGCTTCTTATCAAGACCAGAAAGGATGAAAATAATCTCTACAACTACTGCAAAGAAGAACAGACAGTGTCACCTTTCATAAATGTTAGTACTTTGTTCAAGAATTATTAAAGTCTGAAAGACTATTTTAAGAACTAAATAGATGCAAAAAGCCTTATTGGTTCATTTCAAACACCTGTTCAGCTTTGATTAAAGTCCTGTTTAAAAGACTCACTGAAACTGGACCACATAAAAAAGATCTAAAATGCTGGAGCTGTTTTGACAATTTCTCTTAGATGACCGAGGACTAGAAACTCGCCATGGACAACATTCCTGTCATCTATATTCCATCAAGGACTGACAAACCAAGTACACTGCTACAGGGCAGGGCCAGAAGATCCTCCTCCAATGCAGGAAGAGTCTGAGCCATCCCTCGCAAGCTGAGCAAGGAGCAGCTTCCAGTCCCGAGCTTCAGCAGGGAAGGACTCAGGGCTTTCTTGGAGCTCCTCTCATTGATCTGCCCTCACAAACAAACAGCAGCAGCAGCAGCAAGGCCATTGAAAGAACAAAGCCGCAACTGACTTCTGCAGCCTAGCAAGGCTTCGGCACCAGGCACAAGTCTTGCGAAAGTCAAGAAAGCAGTTTTCGCTTTTGTCCCCCTGTAAAAATTGTTCTACTACAGGTATTCATATCTCTGCTAAAAACAAACTGCTTAAACTGGACATTCTTAGTCAGCCACCAGTCACTTGAGTAAACAATAAGGATCAGGTGTGATGTGCATTGGATCACCGATTCTTAATATTCACTGTACTCCTTGTCTCAAGATTGTTCCTCGGCTGGTTTGTTGTGTATAACTGAATACAAATAGCTATCTTATATAAAGTCACCTCAACTAAAGAACATATTTTTTGCCATTTAAATAAATGGGTGGGTAGTTTATACCCAAGAAACTTATTAGCATTCAGTAGTCCCTTCACAATAAAACCTTTACTCACTTACAAACTGGCTCACATAGATCTCATTTAGACTATTGTCTCTCTTCAGAAAAAAACACCTCCAGAAATATTTGCAAAAGAGAAAAAAATACCCAAATAAACACTTACTGCTTGTTTTCTGGGTGGGTTTGGTACTCACAGTTAGTAAATATGATTATCTTACTCGCCTTTCTTTAATTAGGTATCCTTTCAGGCATAGCAGGTGATGTTGTGAAACATCAAGAGAGTCTCACAGCCCTGAAGAGGCATTACAAGATATATCCATTAAGAACTGGACTAACCCTGTCTTCTCTATGTAGATCACTCATATTAATGATTTGTGGGATTATTTCATACCTGACTAGACAAAGTACTTTTTCAGATTGAGGTTCTGTCTCTATCAGAGCTTTTTATTTGCTACCTACAGGCACAGTATTTCTGGGAAGTTCTTTTGCAAGTAAAAGGGTAAAGAACCATCGTTTAAAATAACTTGTCAGTGGACTGCAGGACTGCTGTGCTTTTCAAGGCAGCCTGTGAACACGGATGCTCTAATGATCTAGGCTCATTAACTAGAACGATATAAATCATTATTACAGCAGGAAACAGACTGCAACATTTAAAACTAAATTAGTGACAATGCAAGCAAGCAGTAGGCTGCAAAACTCAGCTTTTCTGTTGAATCAAAAATTTAGTAGAACCAGCACCAGCCTCTTCTGCTACTTTAGTTTGCTGGGAAATCAGGAAATATTTCTCAGTTGTAAATTGCAACAGTAAAACAGTTTACTGGGTAACTTAAAAGGCCATTTCTATTCTCTGTAGCCTCACTTTAGTTTTTCATCATTCTTATGTAGATTATTCTAATATTCGTTATTGGCTGACGCAGTTTTTGAGTTGCTAATCATCGTCAAGTCATTTTGTTAGCATTTATAAAAAACATAAAACTATTTAATACAAGAGTACATCTTGGTTTTTAAGATGCACTGTAATTCAGTAAACCTATAGAAACCAAAAATTCACATTTTGGAATTGCTGAAGGATACATTCCTCAAACCAGAGAAATGATGTAAGTGGTGGGAGAAGACAGGAAAGTGCAAGGTTCAAGAGGAGCACCTTATGAGCTGGAGGAGGTACCTTTACCTGTCCCTCAGACTTCTGTCACAAACAGAGTGATCATTCTGCACACAGAACGGTAATTTTCTGCATTCAGGAGAGAAAAAAATAATTTAAAAAAAGACTATATTTTTCTTCCAAGGCAGTGTGTATCCTGAGCAAAATACCTATAAAATAACACAAGCAACAAATTTTTAGGTAATCATTACAGGAGAAAAGGGCTGCCTCAGTACAAATGAAGGGAAAAATATATTGATTTAATCACACAGTTTATTTGTCTGTTGTTGACCTGACTGTTCAGGAATGGAGACAGTGGGGGGTTCAGTGTGGCAGATGCAGATTTTGCAAGAAATTACACAAAAAGTAATACTAAGGAAAAAAAACATTATCATGCTAACGTATTCAATGCACTTCTGAAATAAAGTACAGGCACACTGTTAAAATTGCTCTGAACACGTGCTTTACAACCGTCTTAATTCCTACTTTTATTTTGTTCTTCCCTTTGTGCTTCAGTTCACCCTATTTTTCAATACCTCAGGACAAAGATGGCAGAGCTATGGTAGGAGGGAAGGAAGGGAGCACAGGCTTCAAGGCCCCTGCTTGTCCTGAAACTTGGACTGCATCAAAACCTGGGACACCCAGAATCGATTCAGTCTCAAAGCTGGAACAGGTCTGTACTTAATTGACAGGTCAAGAATAAATGAAGTGCAGATGTAGAAAAAAGATTAATTCCTAAAGAGAATTCTGAGACAACAGCTGTCATCTAATAATCCACTACTGTACTTTATATTTTAAATGATGTAAGCCAGAAAAAAATTGCCATTCTGAAAGGAATGAGTAAACAAAATCGGTGTATATTCAAAGTTTGAATCACGTTTTACTCTTAAGTCAATGCATTTATTTTTTTTTTACAGAAAATGCGTCCTCTGTAATTATCAGTCTAATGCTACCCGTAAGCATGAGTCATATATAGATTTTGCAACCCAGATAGAAAAAAAAAAAAAATTCTCCCTCATCTCTTTCTTCAAATTATTAGAGAGAAGTTTATTTGAACAGAAAGCAAAACAAAACAGAAGCATGTCATTGTTTTCATTGAAAACCATCAGGAAAACGGAGTGGAAAATAGCAGCTTCACAACACAAATAAAAAAACATATGAGGCTGCAAAATATCATTAAAGTTTAATCATCTCACCAAGCCTTTAAACTCTGCTGGGGTCCTCCAATTTTCGTATTTTAACTATCAATAAGAGCTGCTTCAACTCGGCCTCTGATTTGGTATGAATCAGGCATCCCGTGTAAGAGTCAGCCCGAAGGTCTCATCATCATGAAGGCATCATCCCCACTTTCACTGGGCTTACGGGGCAGCCTGCTTCTGCAAAGGTACCATCACAGGTGGTAGGTACATCAACAATGGCACTGCACCAACTGGTGTGGAGCCAAGTCATCCTGCTTCATGCTGCTGGGCTGAGCAAGGACCAGAACGGGTGGCCAGTAGGTTCAGGAACTGCTGAAGAACGGCTGATGGCTTAGAGTAGGTGGTATTCCCTCCCAGAAACCATCTGCATCTCCTTTTTTTTTTTTTTTTGAATAAAAATACTTCTTTAGAAAGATTTTGTGCCCTTAGTTTCTCAATGCATAGCACTCACAATGCAGAACAGCCATCAGACGTTAGGTGGATATTCTGCAATAAAGTAAGGTAATATCTGCTGGTGGCACTTCAAATTCATTTTTAAGGACTGTAAAGAGCAGTGTCAATAGAGTGCAGGGGTAGGCACCATGCTATACTGAATAACCGCAGTTACATTAGTCACTAAATTAAGCAGTTTTACAACCTACAATACAATACGCTCAACCCTCACCTCAGAAACTCGTGCCAGTTCTTTCTCTCTCCTTCTCAACTTGGCTTTATTTGATTTTTCCATTCAAACCTAATTCTGTTTCTTCAGGGGGAAACAGTTCCTGCTGTATCAGGTGTAGAGAGACTGTGCCTGATGTTAATACTACAGGTATGGGAACACATCTGATAAACACATTATTTGAAAAGGTTCTATAGCCATGCCAGTTGAAAAGAAACAACGTAAACCAGAAATCACAAAATCAGTTTTCAAGCTGCCTAGGCATGAACAAGAGTTAAGGAAGACATCCAGAATTCAACCTATTTTTACTACTAATTTCCAACAAGTGGTGTTAGATCTGTACCCTTCACCTGTTCATCTCAAGGGTTTACCTTGGGCAGGATGACAGCAAAAGAGAATAAAATGAAGAGGAAAAAATAATCCACCAAATCCAAGACTATAGTCACTTAAGTCATCTTTTGTTTAGAGACCATAAGTCCACAGCTCGAAATAAAATTTACTGTGTAGCATAGTAAACTAACTTTGGAACAGCAACATTATTTTACATGGAACATTAACAATTACACTGGGGATGACTAAAACTCACAGAAGGACCTGAGACGCTATAAGAAACAACATGTATAGATTTGAAATCAAGGAAACGAAAGACCCACAAGGTAAGACTTTATTTTCATGAAGTGAAATGTGGCATCATCCACACAGGATGGCATTATCGGTGGCATAATCCACATAGGATTAAGTATGTGGATTAAGTACTAACCAAAATGAGCTGTTACAAACTGAAGAGGGACCAGGCAACTGTACAGCTAAATGGAGAATAAGAAATAACTTCCTCCTCCTTAAATCTCCTTAGTTTGGCCATTGTGCCTCAGACTCTCCAGCCCATGGATGGACATCCAAAACGTACCAGGCATTAACAGCAGTTGACCTGCTGGAACAGGGAAACTCCCTGAAAAACAAGGTAAATTACCCCACATGAAGCTCCAGGCTGTGCGATCAACCTAATGCAGGTGTCCATGCTAATCTGTTTAGCAAATGACTTCTGGTTCCTCTACAGCAGATCACTGCAACTGCAGATAGGAAGAAAAAGGTTTCCATGTGCAAGCTTTCACTCGGCAGGTGAGGAGAGCCATGCTGAGGGAGGCATCCAGCTGGAGCGTTTGGTGAGGGGAGAGGTTTTGGTTTCATTCCTTCCCATACTTAGGCTTTTAAAGAACAAACACAAGTTTAAGCACATGGTCCAAAGCAGCCTGCCAGCAAACTGGCAAGCACCAAACAAGCATACAAGCAATGCCTAGAGAAGACTCGCTCCCCCCCATCTTATGAAATACCACCCCAGTAACACCAGTTTTATGGAAATCTGGACAGTGTTACTGAATGGCACGTTGCCCTTTGCAGCTCACGTTGCTCTCATGCAAAAATCTCTTATCACACATTCTATAAGATGGAGAAGAATCACATTAGCATCTCTATTAAAAGGGTTTTGAAACCAAATCCTGGAGTTAACAAGCATGAAACATCAACCACAAAACACATCTAAAAAGCTTCTGGTTTCCCAGGAGAGTTTTGGCTTTTTTTTCTTGCCATTTTCCTTAACAGCAAATGAAATAATAATAACAAATGGTTCTGATAATTAAATCCCTCCACATGTTTCTGGAGGCATTCATTTCTTTGCACTTACATATCCGTTAAATAACTATATGGTATGCTGCAACAGGGTTTATCCTTCAAGAGTATTCCTTATGTACTCTCTCAGGAAATAAAATTAAGTCACCAGATGCAACAGATATTGACATTTCTCCATCGTCAGGATCAAGCCAAAACATAAAGACATTCACACAATACAAATCATTATATACTAAACTAAACTCTCCTACATTAAAGAAAAAAAGGAGCTGTAAATTAAAAGAGCTTTTCCTGATTATAAAACCCCAGAAGCTTAAAGAAATCTCAGCAATTCCTTGTTCACTTCTGAGACTTAAACCATGTCTTCACGCAACAAATCACTTCTGGATGGACTTGTAAAAAGGGCATCGCAGGCTATCTTGGCTTTCCAAAATAAAAGTTAGAAGAGTCAACAAAAGGTCCCAAAAGACACCATGTTGCCACGGCTCCAAACAGATGACTAGACAGGCAACCATAAGCGACAAGTGTAAGTACCAAAGAAAACATTTCTTATTCCCTAATATTAGCATTAAAAAAAAGTCTCTGTGACCTTATGATGCTGAGAGTCACAAGAGGAGAAAATAACTTAAACCTATTTTCATTAACTTTCAAACTGAGTCTAGAAACATGCAAGGACTTTGTAAACCTTATAAAACTAACAAAAATGCTTCAGAAATATCAGTGTCCATCTTCTTACTACTCTTAATTAAAAGTAACTACTTTTAATTAAAGTAAGCAATCTTATAATGGAATTTGTCCTCTATTTTCCATCTTACCAAACTCACTTACCAAATTAGCTACCGGAACTGTAATTTACTATGTATGTACTACTGCATGGGTTGCAGAAAGCTGACTACCTTTCCAGCTATGACAACTCTGCATCTTTCTGGTTCATGACAGACACGTGGCACTGAAATAAAAAATAAAAGAGCACAGCACACTTCTGCAAAAATGAATCTACATCTCCTTCAAATCAGCTCCCTGCAATTCAATCCTCCAACACGTAATAGCAAGGTTTATATCCTCAGCGGGAGGTTATGTTAATAGCACTGCATTTCCCACATGCGAAGAGTAGCTGTAAGAACAAGTGCATTGGCAAAACATGCAATTATTGGTTTGAATAAGATACCAAAGTGAAGATCTTAATGGGAAAAAGCAAAAATTGTTTCACACTGATGTTGAAGGACCCACAGGAAAGACATCTTTTTTTTAACTCCCAAATTGATAATATCCTCTGCTGGCACAAGTTCTTGTTATTAGTCACAGAAGCTTTTTTTTATTATTTTATTTATTTACTCAAGTTTCTCTAGCCAAGAAATCACAGGCACGTAACCTCATCAACAGGGAGAACAGATGGACATTCCCAACAGTCTCCAGTCCCCCCCAGCCTGGCCTCCTCTTCCCAGCATACTTGATATTCTTAAGTGATGTGATAGAGGTTTTGGCTGCCAGCTCTACTACCCATGTGCTCCATTTGCAGAGTGCCCACTCCAGTTATCTGGCCCGCTCAGCCATGTCGCAGGTGCCAAATGTTGGTGACTTATAATGTTCAGGCTGCTCTCCTTTTTCTGCTGACAACGCACTACTATTCCTTCACTGGATATGTATTGCCAAAAGACAGAAGAGTAAATAAAAATAATGCAATTGACCTCATCTTTTAATATAAGGTTTCCCCCTCCCATTTGAAGTGAAAGTATAGAACTTAATGATTTTTTTTTTAATCTCATTAAATAAAAAAAATAATCTATCCTTGTCTACATGAAACCAAACAACAGTACTAAGTTGTAGGCATGGTAAAAGAGTTAAAAGAACACCTTAGGCTTGCAAAGTCAAGTATTCAGTACCAGAATTCAGTCTTCTTCCCATATGTGTTATCACCATCTTCAATCAGAGGCCACGATACTACCTCCTTTCTCCCCAGGCATCTTGTCACAGGCAGTGCAAAGGATGGATGATAATCGAGATTGCTGAAGAGCAATGTTCTGGTTTTCTCCTGCTTCAACATATGGCCCCATGCTGAAGCCTCGCACTCTTTCTCTTCTCGCACCAGGATTCAAACTCACAGCCCCTTACTTTCCCTGGGGCTTCTTCCAAGGCACGCAGCACCAGACACAGCGAGGGCTTCAGCTGGGACATCGTAACAACCTTTTCCCAGGAGCTGGATTCCCGTTAAATACCAATCAACTCTGCATATTAATTTAAGATACACAAAGCTAATGAAAACTCTCAAGGAAAAAAAAAAAAACCCAAACAACAAAACATTCAGCATGTGATAAATTCAAGCACGGTCCCCACCAACTTCACGTGCTGAACTACGTAATCAGCAATTCCGCAAAATCATAACCCAGGGTTTCAGCTCAGGAGCTCATATAATGAGACAAACCTAATGAAGAGCCAGCTGTAAAATGTCTGGGTTACACTGACAAGCAGCCTAACGCTGCAGGCTCTGCCAGAGGGAGAGGCCTGGACAGGCAGCAAGATTTCAGGAACAGCAAAGAAACTATAAATTCACACCGGGTTTGTGTGCTTGTGTCCTTTTGGGGGTCTATCTGACTTTAAATGTCAGTTCTTACAATTACAAGCTCAGGCACGGGTGTGTACCTTGTCCACGCAGTAATTTTAACAGCATTAGTGGGTGCTCCCTAGTTCGTACGACACAAGTGAAATTGGAATGAGATAAGGAAGCCTAAAGATGACTCTACAGCTTAAGTTATCCCAGATGCCCTGAGTTAATGTCCCGCTCACTTGTACCAATGCTGTACTGCAGAGATTAAGTGTAGTAAGAGATGTCTGGTCTGATCTTTACAGCTTCCCCATTGCAAATTCTGACAAAATTCCTTTTGGACTTCTGCCGTAATACCTCCAACGGCTTAAACTACAATTTACAATACAATAACATTTCAAACCTCTCAGTATGCCAGCAGTGTTTTGAAAAGGGAATACTATTTAATGAAATAGATAGCTCTTTGAATCTTCTCTTTTTCTTCTTAATTCTGCTTCATGTCCAGTGAACCCCTGCAAATCAGGCAGAAGTACCAACTCCCACCAGCACCTACAACTGGAAGTGTTCACAAGAAGAGACTTGTGCTTTTACATTTTCAAGATACTGAAGCAAATTTTCTTTGCTTTCAAGATTTCTTGTTGTTCTTCAATAGGCCCTTTCCTTACCCTACTCTAAAGCTATTTTAGAGCTACTTTAAAGATGGGCTTTTGAATTTATTTTTCATCATCTGCATACGCTTCCATTTTTATACTGCAATATGAAATCTTCAAAGAAACCACCAACTGGAATTGGGCTACTTCTGCCCTAAGATTGCTTTCTGAATCCCTCAGAGGAAAAAAAACTGAAGACCTCCCAGTGATACCATACTACAGGAAGAATTCATCTGTGCACTGAGAAGAGTTCAGTCGATGATCTGTGCCTCTCATCAGAATTCAGATGCTTTTTCCTACAGCAGTACAAGTTCAAGCCACAAGCACATATACAGATTAAATATTTAAAAATAAAAAAAAATCCCCCACCGTTAATCAGTCAAGACATCATGTTAAACAAACACATAAACAGTCAATTATGATTTTCATAGGCACTGCAATATAGGATTGAAGAGGATCAAAGCCCACAGCCCTCATATCCTGATAATTCTGCTTATAAATCCTTACAACAAAAAAAAAACACACAAAAACATAATACAAAAAAAAACAGTTCAATTTTAAGCTAATTCATTCTTTGACCTTAGTAATTCTAGTGGAATCCTTCCAGAACATTTTTGCTCTGAAGATGAGGAACTTTTCTTCTAGCTCCCAGTTGATTTCTTTTCTTTATCAACAGGTGACCATCCATTCTTGTACCAATGCTGACTTTTAAAGAAAATATGCCATCTTCCCTGCAGCTTTTTCCTCTCAACCTTTGGTTCCACCACTTCTGCACCCTTCATCCTTGGAGCATCTTCTCTATACCTGCTTCTGTTTAATTTCATCTTGAATACAAACAAAGATACATGCATTATTCCAGACAAGTTTCACCAGGGCTTTGAACCACACACTGATGAAACACTTCTCTGTGTTTATTAGAAATGCCTTTTCAGACAGGACAGAATTTGTCTTTTTCACACTTACAACCATTCTGCAATTAACTACCAGAACCAGGACTTTCTCCTCCACAGACAAGCTGATGAGCAACCTGCTTACAACAGAGACTCTCAGCTTCACATACAAAGCTAAGAACTTCATCCCATTTCTACTATGGCCACATTTAATATACTCCAGTTCTTCTCTCATTTCCAATCCTTCTTTCTTTGACAGTGCCTCCCACAGAGTGTCCTCAGCAAAATTTATTAGCACACACCCACTCTCTTATGCTAAGATAATTAATGAAAATATTATATACAATTTGCCTCCTGATCAACCTCCAAGCCTTCTGGAAGGAGGCACATCGTTTAGCATCGCTCAGGCCACCTCATCTTAGCATTGCAAGTTTAACGGACTCTCGGTGAGAATCACAAGCCTGGTGACCTCGATGATGGCCAGATGACCTAGATGCCCAGCCCACACCCAAACTCTCATGCAGACAGTCAGCCCTAGAACAAACTGACTGCAATATTACAAAGAGAGTATCTTCATCCTAAGTTATGGTATCCTGTGATAATTCTTGTGGAAGTAATTGTTGTCCCCAGTGCAGTGCTAAGTTCCAGATTGGAAGGGTGAGACCTAGCAGCCTTTTCTATGGCTGTACCTGTTCCTCAGAGCCATCTCCCATATCCAACATCTGCACGCGCAGACCCGCAGCAGCACTTGCTTCTGGAGAGAATTAAGCCAACAATTTTGCAAAATGCAATCTATCAGCTACTACACCCACTCACTTTTCTTGCCTGGCTCCCCTCTTCTTTCTGATCAACCTCCTTGCATCTCTCCCGCTACATGCTGAAAGGTCAATCATTTCATACTTCGCAGGAATGCTGTAGCCAGCTTTGTATTGCAGCAACCCAACGGCCAAACTCCTACTTACACACCTTTCCTCCCTAACTTTGCAATCTGTGACCAGCATTGTCCTCAGCATCCTGTCCTTGGTTGAGATGCCAACTGTGTCCAAACAGCAAAAGAAAAAATCAGATCACACAAACGTGTTCACTGAAAGCAGACCATACAATCAAGTAGTCAGTGCAAAATTGCTGGGTTATCCTCCCCTCAATACATGCCTTAACAAGCACTTATCATCGGCATAAAAAGCCTCTAAGAGGTAGCACTGCATCAATTCTGAAACTTTAGGTAAGAAACCTGTAATTCACACAGCTGTTTACAAGCCACAAATGTGGTTAACCTCCAGTACCTAATGTCACCATCAAAAAACATCTATGCACAGCAAGCTTTAATCACACTTGTAGGGAACATAAGATGGAATTGCAGATGCATAAATTGCTTTTGCAGGGCATTATGAGAAAGGTTTGCCTTTTCCCCCGTTCCTTTTAGGTGCCAAGGCTCTCCCAGTCACACCACACAATACAACGCAGCTGACTTTGCCCACGCCTATGTGGCTGTGCATAACCTGGCTTTATTTAGCTGCCTGCCATACATGCTGTTTGGTCCCACAGGTCTGGACTGCACGAGTCAATACCGCACTGCCTGCAGAACTGCCAATAAATTTACTATCAAACACTGTCCTGGTTTGAGGTAAAACAGGATCAATTTTGTTCTGTAACTTTGTTTCTTAGCTGGGCCTCTGCTAACTCCTGAAACTAACAGCATATTGTGCAGACAATGTTCGCTCTCTCACAGTGGTAAGACCTACATTTATAGCTGATGTCCAGGCACGGTATGCGGAGACGCTCTTGCTTATACTTATTGCTATAACACCCAAGGCCACCTAACTTTGTTACTTGCCCCATCAAAGGGTCGGAAGTGGAAAAGCGTAGTGGGGTACCACCTGTGGGGAGGAGCGGACAGGACAGGTGACCCAAAACGACCAACAGGGGATTCCATCCCATCTGCCTCATGCTCAGTATAAAAGCTGAGGGATCAAAGGGTCAGCTCTCTTTTTCTTCAATGGCTGACGTCTGAGGAGGACTCTGTTTGTCTGCCTTTGATCCCGATCCTGAATGCAGATCCGGAATCCAGTTCCTGTCCATCACTGAGTCCAGCCTGGGACTGCCCCAGTGCCAGCCGGTGACGTGTCTGTCATCTTGGGAGCTTGATACGGTTTTGTATATATTTCATTATTTCCTTATTATTTTATTATTAATATTTCATTAGAGTAGTTTAGTTCCTTCTAAACTCCTAAGTCTTTTTCCTCCTCTGCCTCTCTCTTTGAAGAGGGGTAGAGGGGAGCATCTGTCGGTCCCATCTGGGGTCCCCCACGTCCCCTGTGGCCAATTTGGCCTAAACTATTACAAACACCATGCCTTAAGTTACAGCCTTAGATTCACAAATGTGAACAGAACCAGAACACACCGTGACACAGATTAAAACCACAAATAAACAATTTCTAAAATGGTAGAGGATTCACTCTTACATGGGTGGTCATAAGCCAGCAACGTGCCCTTGCCGCAACAAAGGCTAACAGCTCCTTGGTCAAGGGAGGTGATCCTTCCCCTCTCCTCAGCACTGGTGAGACCACACCTAGAGTCCCGTATCCAGTTCTGGGCTCCCCAGTACAAGATAGACGTGGACATACTGGAGAGAGTCCAGCAAAGGCCCACAAAGATCACTAAGGGGCTGAGCATTTCTCCTATGAGGAAAGGCTGAGAGAGCTGACACTTGTCAGCCTGGAGAAGAGAAGGCTCTTTTCAGTGGTGCCCAGTGACAGGACAAGAGGCAACAGACACATACAGAAACATCGGGAATGTATTTTCACTGCAAGGGTGACCAAGCAGTGGCACAGGCTGCCCAGGGAGGTTGTGGCTCAAAAGCCATCCAGACATGGTGCTGGGGAACTGGCTGTAGGTGGACCTCTTGAACAGGGGAATCGGACCAGATAACCTTCAAGGGTCCCGTCCAACCTCAACCATTCTGTCATAACATATCCTTGGAAAGTGTCATTTAAGAGAAAGCATTTTTCACAGGATGCTCAAAACATCTTAGAAATGCCTAAAATTTTGCCTCTCAAGCCCTCAGAGAAGTTCTCCTCCCATTTGCTGTAGAAACATTGTACAGCTGTAATATCTCAGATGCATAAAAACTGGCAGGCACAAGCCTTCTAATTACTGACCATCAGTTCCCTTTGTCTCTGAAAACAGCATGCTACTGTCATCACAGCTTTGGCTCAACAAAAAGCTTTACTAGCTACAGTACTAGACACTGAGTGCTATACATTTAGGGAAAAAAAGAGAAATAAAAAACAAAGCAAGCCTCAGGAAGACTTTAGCAGCATGTATTATTTCTGGTGAACCACTGAAGCACAATAAAGAAGTTCCTGTCTTTTCTTACGTGCCTGCTATGAGTTATACATATACACGCTCCCCAGAAAAATACTAACAGCTTGCTTCACCTCAGTTTTAATGATAGAAACCACATGCAAAATCACTGATTGTACCTTGAAGACTGGCAAGGTTTAAAAGGCACACTGACAGCACCCTCTTAGAGTGCATAGCTCCTACCCAAAGCCTCAATGTGTCTGCATCCAGTTGGTTGCTAATGGTTCATCAGCTAATGGTTCATTAGGATGGCCAAAGTTCAGCTGGCGAAAGTCCAGACAGACAACAAAAGCCACATACTTCTTCCAAACACCCCACAAGGAGGTCTCCTGTCTGCCCGCTGCTGCAATGTCTCAGGGCAGACTCTTTTAGTATCTGCAGAGAACAGTCCCTGGTCATCGCAAAACATTTGTAACCCAAGTGCTCCAGATCATCCCAGGTTTGATGCATACTCTGATCCTGCCAACCACCACTTATCACAGGGGAGAGGCTTTGCCCAGGAAGCTGACTACAACTCTCAACGGCTGGTTGTCCCTTTTAACCTTATTTGCTTTTTGGTGCAACCTCAGACAAGAGACATTGCTGCAGACATTACTGCCAAAGACGCAGGTCAAGTTCCCTAGTGGCACATCAGCTGTCTGGCATGACACAGCCACCAGAGAGAAACAGGGCAAACATCTGCACAACAGCTGAGTACTGCACACAATTAGCATGGCAAGCGAGAGTACCATTTGCCAGCCACCATCTGTTAGAGCACCAGCTACACAACACGAGTCGGACACCTCCATAGGTGAGTCGAGAGAGGAATTATGGGTTGGTTTGTTTTTCTTGACATCGACACCCAGGCGAGGAATTGCAGAGGCTCTCTCTTCACCTCCGCTCCACAGCGAGAGCCACCGCACACCGCAGACCACCTCTCAGCCGCATTAAGCAGCATGGGCCATCCACCCACACCGCTGAGCTGACGTCTTAAAAGAAGCTTAACCCTTCTAGGAACAAGCTCACACTGAAATACAGAACTCACAAGAGGCACCTGCTCCATATCATTTAGTACAAAGACACTGCAATACTCTTGGCAAAAAAACCAAACACTTTCCATAGCTAACACAATGCTATTTTAAACCCCATTGTTTGGTTAGACTTGCTGGGCAATGTGCAATTAGGCATACTGGCCCTTTACCACAGGTAAGGTTGTGGGCAAGGGATTCTTCTGCTGGCATTTCAGTTACTGTTTTCAGTAAATATCGTATCTGCCTCTCAAAAACCCCTCACCTATAGCTGTACCAGGTAAAGGGGCATCCTGCCCTAGTGACAAGCTACTGATATCCTGGGGCATCCCTGCAATCTTAACTAGACATCTAGGATCTAAAATGTACTCCTCAAAGTATGTGTTAGCAATGGCCAACCAACCATTTGTATGCTCCTCAGATAGCTTTCCAAGAACAGTGTGTTTTATTGCTTCAGTTCCAAGAGACTAGTCATAAATATTTGGTGTACATATCTTAATGCAATAACACAGTGTGCACTAGCAATTAGGATGAGAGAACAATGTAAACGAATACTCTAAGAAGAGCAAGCTTATTTTCCACCACATTCAGAAATCCCTCAAGTCAATTTTAAATACATGCATTTTGTTGAGAGAGATCATTGTCAGGTTCCCCACACCTCCCCTTTAATAAAAAAATTAAAAGAAAACTCTTAGTTTATATCGAGAATCCCATTTTTGATAATGAAAACTCTGAATTTAAAAAACTCCATCCTCATGCTCTTTTTCCCTACATACTTAGTTTTATATTACATTACATTTTCTATAGAAATAAAACTAAAGTTACTCTATTCTTTTGTTTCTCTCAACCTAGTTTGCAGATGCTCAGTTTCCCTACAGAAATCTAACCTATTTGGATGCAAGTAAAAATCACCATCTTCAGTAATGGCCTCTTTAAAAACAAATAACAAACAAACAAATTGTTTGAAGATACACGTTAAAATTGGGATGCTCAATTAGGCACTGTCAGTCAGTCCAGCAGCTTCCTACTACGGTATGTGTCTGGTGATAAAGAGCTGGAACTAATTTCTCCTTTAATTCCCATTTTAAGATTTCTATAATCTCCATATACAGTTCTTTGACCTGGCCTCTCTTCACATTTCTCTTTCTTCACCTCCTCAGCTGTACCAGCCTACCTTGCAAAAGGTCCCTCACATATCCTTAGAATCAAAATGGTCATAAGGTCCATACTATAATCTTCACATCATCTTCATGATACTGCCTGTATTGCACCTCTAGATCTAAAAACTGATTGAGACAGTGGAAACATCTGTAAACCAAAAAAGCTGCAAACATTATGGCAAAAGTGCTTAAAAAAGATTTTATAGAAAACATGAAATTAAATTGTCACATATATGCTAAATCTGTCTTTTCACTGGCTTCATATTTCCTGCATGTTTATCCTCTTTGATGTAATGATGCAAAAGCAGAGCTTCCTCTTCTGTGATGTGGTCAGCACCACATATTACTACAGTCTTGCAGCTGAACCCGAAAAAAAATTGCTTAACTATTACCACTCTAGAAATGTATTTAGAATGATACAAAGCCAATATACCCAGCTGAACCAAACAACCCCTCATTGTTCTGTCTGTATGTCTGTGCATCAACATCCCAACTCAGGTAGAAACTTGAAGTTCACATGACACAGCTGATACTCAAGGGCCACTCTTTCAGAGGGGTGGGAGACAAGATCGAGGGTCTTCCTGAGACTGGACTCATTAAGCAACAAATGGACTTTTTTTTTGTTATAGAAGTGCAAAAGCACCAACAACATTTAACACAAATGAAAGACAGAAAACATGAAGGCTTGAATCCCCTTTTCTTGTCCTTCATGATTTTCAAAGCACAATTTCTGTTGGTTCTCAAGAAAAGTTGACAGACTGATCAGGTACATGTGCTTTAGGCTACCTCTTTGTCTTCTGTTCTTCTCCTCTCACCCTCTCTTTATAGCCTGAGAAAAGATGTCAAATCATATGAAATGACAACCACTCTTATTTTCCTTTGGAACTAGCAAAGCCAGACCACATGACACTACTTTCCCAATGCCCACACCATCGTAAGTTCAAAGCCAAGGCCAAAGTCACTTTAAAAACACATTCAAGAGCAAAAGCAACACAAAGGGAAGACTTATAATCCTTTCCTTAGAAGAATTAAACATTGTTTGGATTAAAAAATGGCCATCTTCACTCTTGATGGGTAACAAAAACTGGAATATATAAACACTGCCATTGCCTTTTATCCATTGCACCTGCACCAAAATTTGATGGGTGATGTAGAGCAAAAGAACTGAAGAATTGAAGAGGGTAGATTCAGAATAGATATTAGGAGGGTGGTGAGGCACTGGAACAGGTTGCCCTGAGAAGCTGTGGATGCCCCATCCCTGGAGGTGTTCAAGGCCAGGCTGGATGGGGCTTTGAGCAACCTGGTCTAGTGGGAGGTGTTTCTGCCCATGGCAGGGGGGGTGGAACTAGGTGATCTTTAAGGTCCCTTCCAATCTAAACCATTCCATGATTCTATGAATTTTGCCCAAAATGCTGCTGAGCTCAAATTCTTGCATTGATTACTTAGCATCAGTTATTACACCTAAGCAAAAAAAAAAAAAAAACACCAACAACAAAAACCTACAACAACAGAAGGGACAAGAACTAGTGGGACAGCAATTTGTGAAGCAGAAACTGCTTTTCACTAGATGACTGCGGAGAGCTTGGCATAACGGTACTGCAATCTGATTAGCATGGCTCACTACTACTTATATTAAATAATAATTTACAATAATGAACCCTCAGATGATAGAGATTAGAATAATTCAATACTACAGTAAATTCAGGTGGTGCTAAACACATGGCCAAATTTGATTCTTAGAAGAGTTTCTAGCATATATGTTAATTGATCATCAGGGCTCTCATCCAAATTAACTACTCCATGTCAGTTGTGTGGATATATCACATCAGGGACACTAACCCCTATCGCTTTGTCTCCATTTCTGCTATCTCACTGATGCAGTGACATGTCCAAACACCTAGCAACAACCTTCCTCTGCAGTGGATATACAGACAAAACGAAGCCCTCTCATCAGCCCAAGCCCTCCTCTCCTTCCCATGCAGCCGCAGAGGCCAGGCAACGCGGAGCCCCACTCCCCTGCACGAGGTAAAGGGCTTTGCAAAAGGAGAAACTGGTAGTCTCACTGCACATACAAAAAGCCCCCAGGGAAGAAGCTTGTGTTTCAGCATCGCGTTTAGCCCCACAACCACCTGCCTTTTGCCAGAGTTATCTACAGTCAGAAAAGCAGGAGGAGACCATCAGCAAAGCTTTGACCACAGTCCCATGTAACACTGACAGGCAGCGGAGGGGGCCCCCAAGTTCAACCCTACAAGAAAATATATTGGTACCTGCTCTCTCTCAGGTGTTTCAGCGTAGGAGCAAGGGAAAAGCCTTATTCTAAACAAGACAATAAAAACTTGGATTTCCTTTTGACAGTCTCGCACGTACATGAGCAAAAGGAAGCATGAAAGCAAAATACAAAAAAATGCCCCAAGTAGAAGGCAACACGTGCTCATCAATTAATTATATTCTTTCAACTACCAGCTGCTTGAAAAGGACAACTGCATAGATCAAAGCACTCTGTTACACACGAGAATTGCTGCAAACAGAATTAAGTCAAAAGGAAAAACACCTCACTCCTCTTAAATTTTAGGATGGAACAACGTCCATTAATCCCGTGAAGAACTGAGGTAACGTACCCCTTCAGGAATCCTCTTCAGCCAGGGATGCTGCAAGAAACATTCCTTCTCACTTTCATTCCTAGTTGAGTTTCCATCTGCTGCCAGACTTTGGTCAAACCTAGCTACTTGCTACAGAGATACTGAATTAACACTTGCCTGTCTTTGTAGCCTATTCTCTGGGCTGCAAACCCATCCCTCCTCTCAGACAGGACATCGTAAGCCTCCCAAGGGCAAGCAAGATGTAGATGTGCTGAAGGAGAGGAAAGAAGCAGGTCATGCAAACAAGCCCAAATTTCTTACATAGACGTCTTTCAAATTGTGCTTGTAGGTCTGAGAAAGAGACAGGGAATTTCCTCGAAGGCCAAAGAAAGAGATGCTTCCATGGTGGTGGTTTCCTTCTCAGCATTTTGATACAAGGTACAGTTACATTATCTGCAAGAAATTCTGCAGTTTAAAGAGTGTAACAGAAAGGAGAGGAAAGAACCCCCCCCCAACTAAACGCATGCGTGACTGCAAAACTGACTGGACGTTGCCTTTAGAGAAGGGGAGAAAGCAGAGAACGCAAGATTTACAGCGCTTGCTTTAAGGCCAGGAACAGAATTATTCCTTCTACATCTATTTGCATGCCAGATGCTCAGCAAACCATGTATTTATAGGTTTATCACAGGAAAGGGGCCGTGGTGTTTCAAAGCAGTCATCTTTCCTCACTGTACTGTTTAGCAACTTAATAGGTAAAAGCAGGGAGTTAACATCAAGCACAATTATATATTTAAAGTCCATTCTCGCCTGCTGCTATTCAAGTATTTCTTTGTGTTCCTCAAGAAATAATTCAGTAAATTATATTCTGCCCCACTTTGATTCGTGGCTATTTTTCATCTGTGAATTCTGGGTTGTTCCTGTTCTGCTTTTAAGGCGAGCTCAGGCAGCAGATTGTCCTGCATGGTCTGGCACCATTAGATTGCACTCTGCAATTCTGCATTTCACTCTCCTGGAGAGAACCATCTGCTCTACAGGTTTTAGATGCTGACCACCTGGGTGGAAGCAACTTCATTAAAAATTTAAAAAAAAAAAAAAAAAAAGTACTTGTGCATAGTACTTCCATCTACATAGGCTGTACATGAATAACAAAAACATTCTCGGTGTTTTTAAAAATACAATACATATGCAGTTTCCAGTTACTACAGTATCTAGTCATCAAGAAGTTCTTGATTTTATTATTTTGTTTCAATTTAGTGTATTATTCTGCGGTGCCTTAAACTTCTGCAGAAATTTGATGGATCCTTTCACATCAGCACCATTGACTTCTCATTGGAGCAGATACCTAGAAAATATATATGAAGGCTCTAAAGTCATTTAAAATTCATAAGGAATAGTCAATAGTGAAGCTTGAACAGGTAAATGGAATAGTAATATCAAAGAGGATGAATAAAAAGGTAACTAACTTGTTTTTTGTTTGGGTTTTTTTTTTTTTTTGAGTTGAAAAACATAAACAGCATATAAAAATTATGCTCTGAGCTGGAAAGTGCCTCATTAATCCAGTCAGCATGTCTAAGCAGGGAGCTTTTCAAAACCTTTTAACATCTGCCTGATTCTGTCCCTTGGAAATCCTTTTCCATTTCAGTAGGATGAAACAAAGACCTAAGCAGAGTACTTTCTAAAAGCCTTTAGCTACAGACAGCCCGCTGCATACATCATTAGACACGAATCCTCGGGGGGAGGGGATAAGGAAATTAACTCAGTCTTCAAATCCTACCATTTGCTTGGGTGTTGTTTCCTGGGAGTTCATAATCCATTCTGATTTACCTTTTTAACCCCTGAAATCTTCTCTTTTCAGCTACCATTATTATTTGTGTCACTTCTTTGACACTCTGCATTTGTGAGTACACAAACAAACTACACATCTGATCCATGCCCTGTTCCTGTGACACCTTTACGGAGTCCTCCACATGAGCCAGCTACTGCCAAAACCTTTCTGACAAACACCAAATTAATATACTTTTCCAAAGAATAAAGCATCAAACCTCCACGTGCTCCAAGAGAATACAAAAGGCCATACCACACAATTTTCAAGGTATTTTAAATATGGGGGGGTGTGTTTGGGGGTCTGTGTGTGTGTGTGTTAAGTCTTTGGCACAAAGATTAGAGCAACGTATCTAGCCACTCTATAGAGCAAACATGTCCTGCTGTTGCCAGAAGCAAAAAATTAATTTCCATTGCAGCATCTGAAACAGGTCATTATTTAGCCCTTCCTCATCTCTGCTGGTAAGAAACAGCAGCCCAAATGGACATAACTAATAAAATATATATAGAGAGATACATGCATATGTACTTTAACAAACACCATCAAAAATAGTGGTTAAACACCACTGAGTAACTGTACCGAACATTGTAAAATAGCATTTGCAATCTCTGACTGTGCTTGACCCCAATGTTACGGAAGGGTAATAGCAACATGCCAGAGAGCAATACCACTAGGCACATTTAGACTAAGGAATAAACACACTGACCTGCCGTCTTCCCACGTCAACTGCAGAAATAAAGTGTTTTGCTCTTTAGAAGTAGCTTTCCTTAGAAAACTTCCAACGACTTTATTTAAATTTCCCAGTAATTACTACATACTCACCCTTTGCCCTTCCCCAGAAACTGTTATGCGAAGATGCAGTGTCACTGGCACCATCACAACAGTGATCACCCAGCATATCCCCCTATAGCCTCTGGAGCTCACGGCTTACGGCTCAATCCAACTACCACAGGCTTAACTCAGCCTAGCAGATATATTTTCTTCTCCTTCTGGAGACAATCCAGTGACAAAAATATCATAGCAAGCAAGGTGTTCAGTACTACAGGACTAGAGCCACCCCCAATTGCGTTAGGGACCAATACAAGCGGTCACTTCCATAGTCGATATTGTTGCAAAGAAAAAAAAAAAA
>VZSZ01010350.1:288250-382293 GCA_013398815.1 Ibidorhyncha struthersii
AAGTGGCTGCCTATGAGCTGCTTATGCTAAGAACAGCAAACAGCTGCCAAGAGCCATCAGTCTGCCCAAGCAGTATGAGCTAACAAATAAAATAAGGAATGGAGAAGGCACATCAGATTCCAGAAAAAGTTGTGACTAATGTAGGAATCAAAACAGCGTGAACGCCTAGTTCTCCGTGATATTTATTGCTACATACTGTAGCTACCTCATGTAGTAAAAGACGGAACAGAACTCAGTATAGCTTTCTCTGACTTCTAGAAACACCAAAGCAGGAAGGCTGTACAGTACCTTGGGACAACAGGTAACCTAAAGAATACCTACTTCAACCTTACTTGCACATATGCTATTGTAAAATTAAGAGACACCTAAAAGGTGCTTGCCAGACAAAATATTTGGAATAAAGTGCTAATAAGAAAATAAAAGCACAGCTGAAAGCTCTGCAAACGTGAGTAGTGATACAGAGGAGAGAAGATTTGTGCTCTGCTCTGGTAGAGCGCACATGGATATAGAGCCCTTAAGCTGTTCCCGAGACCAGAGCCCACTGTATTAAAACTCCCTTCAGCAAACACTCTACCTAGTTATGAAATATTAACTGCAGCAAGAATCATCACTCAGGATTAACAGCAGTCATCCATTAAGCAGAGGGGCAAGCTTTACGCTTCCTTTGAGAACCAGAGCAAAGGGCGCTCACTGCCATTCTTATTTCAAAAGCCATCCCCAGTAAATGAATTACAAGTTGACTCTTCGTGAGTTGGGAGCAGAGGACACACATGCCCAACTCCAGAGCAAAAGAGGGTCTTTTAATATCCAATTCCGGAGGAAATAAGCCATTTAATATCCCTTTAAATGAGATACTATACTAGGTACTTCAGTAGTGTCACGCCTGTTACTGCAGTCGACCCAGGAAGCAGTGTCTAAAATCACCACATAGCAGTATTCCAGCACTCGCTTTAGTGTTACTACCAGCATTACCAAATGCAGACAAACTGTATTTCATACTACAGGAGAAGAGATCCCCAAAAACACCTAAAAAGCTTCAAGTCCAACCAGTGGCTAATGTAGTTTACGTGTTTAAATTCCAAAGCCACACAACTTGTAAGAAAAGGCTGAGATGAGAAGTATAATAAATTTAAGCTTCTTCATGAACAGAAGTATTGTTAATGCAAAGACAATCAGCCCCAACTCAGAGACATCTAGGCAGACCCCGTTTGCCTCGAGGGAAGAGACATTCTTCCTTACATTAAGACTTTTTTTTTTTTTTAAAGCACTGCTGCATCTTTCTCCAGAATGTATTAAAACCTTTTAACAAACATACTTAGGATTAAGTAATGCATCTTTACATTTCCTCACACCCCAGGAGTCAATTTATACAACTTATTTTCAAACTGAAACTCTGCGTTCCCTTCGTGCAGCTGGATATTCAACAGATGCCAAGGCTGCTCAGTGACATTCACGGTAAATGAGCCTATTGAAGTGATCTGGATTAAAGACAGAACTAAAATGGGTGTTACTCTTTCTTTTTAAAATGCAAGTCCTTTCAACTCTGTTTATAATGGGCCTTTGAAAAAAAAAAATGTAAAAACAAAATTGAATTTGCTTTGCTGCAGATATAACTAGCCACCTTGCAAAAGAAGGGACAAACCATAGGTGGTGGCAGGAACTCTTCTCCAGCAGTCAGAGGGGTGTCATATGCTTAAGGCTTCACAAGGCGCCTGCCTACATCCAGAGAAAGGGCAGTCTTGGCCATCTGGCCTCCATCCTGCCTCCAAGACATTCCCCAGACTTCAAAGGGAAAATAAAGGGCAAATCTGACTTTCTGGGGCTAGGCAGGGGTTCCTGCCTTGCTCCTGACTTCAGACCTTCGAGCTGACTCTGCAGGTGGAAGAACTCACCCTTCTGCACGGGGACCCTGACGTTTTATATCTCACATATGAACCACAACAGCTGATAAAGCTGCTGCTCAGTTTCACCAGTGTAAAAAACTTTGAAAGGAACTTCTGCATTATCCATGTATCAGCCCTTAGACACAGCATTTAAAGGACAGCCAAGATGAAGTGAAAACTCACACTGACTCCATGTATTTCTGAGGAAACAAGAGACAGAGAGGAAGGCAGCTCCAGATACAGCAAAGAGAAACAATGGGAAGAGCCAAGGCCAGATGTGTTGAGAAAGCAGAGAGAGGAGCAAACAGAAGATCACAGAGAGCTTTGAATGCTGATGCAGGAGAGAGATGACTGGATGAGAATTAGCACGGGGCTTTTGACAAGGCAAAAGTGCTGTTGTGCTTTTAATATGAGGTAACTCAGCACAACACAAATTGCTCCAAAAACATTTTGCATGATGCTTTAAGAAACAGAAGTTCCTCAGTGATTTAGATTTTCTTGTTTGAAAGTGACTGTTTTCTAATCTAAGAAGAGAACACCTGAGAAAATGCGGTGAGTTCTCCCCAGAACAAGTAGTTTAACTTCCCTCCTCCCACCATACATTCAGCAAGAGGTTCTGGTGAAACAAAATGGGATTTAAAAAAAAAAAAAAAACAAAAAAAAAACCACACACTAAAAAAAAAAAGTGTAAACAGCCTTAAGTAGTTCTCAGCCTCACTATTGAAGCAGTCTTCACCCAAACATGAAATAGAAACAGATGTAGTGTTGGGTGCCTGCCCTAGGAAGGCTGGGAACGCCACATCAGCCACTTAAGATTCTGCAAAAGGAAAATACAGAGGGAGGAGGAGACATCATCAAAAAATCACCACCTCAAGTCTCCACAGCCTAGATGAGGACTACAACTAAAAGCTTCCCACCAGAACTAAATACAAAGTCAAATACGTGTTGGCATTCCTTCTACGAGGTTAGCTGGCTTTGTTAAGGATGGCATTAAGAGGATACAATCAAGAGCAAGCAGGTCGTTTATCGCCAGAGACCAAAAAATAATTATAAACAGGCTTTATGATCGAAAAGGAGAAAAAGTAGCAAATGGATGCTAAGGCATCAGAAATCACTTTTTAACTGATATTCCTTGGAGTACAACAAAATGAAACTTGCAAGGATAGCATGCAAAACCCTGGGAAGACTGCAGCAAAACAGCGTTCACACATCCCTCCTCAAGAGACCCATCTAGTATACAATCAGCTAGTATTTAGCATACAGGTAACAAACACCATTGCAAACCAAACCATAATTTCGAACACTGGCAGAAGCAATGTTGCTGCTTTTGAAGCAGCACACTAGCTTATCTACTGTTAACACCTCCAATATCTTTAAAATCTGCGTCAAATGTATATGCTGTCTGATGCTTCACCAGGATGGAGTGCAGTCGGTGTGCACATATACACACAAGTGCACAAAACCCAACTCAAAGTAACTGTAAGCTTTGTATCTTGGGTGTTCATACACACATACCGATTTCAGATTTTCTTTAAGCCTGGAAGTGAACAGTTGACCTCTCTTACACTGGTTCCAGGGAATTATCTCATTGAAAACAAATACAACCTTTTCATCTTTTGAGCAAATTTCCACAAGTATAATTTAGGCATATTTACCAGATAGAAATCATAGCGAAGAAGTGTCATGCTGTACTGAGTTTTTTGATGACAAAAGCATCACAGCTCATTTGACACAGCATGACTCAAATATTGAGTCTAGCATTATTCTGCAATACTCTGAAAAATATCAGCAGATCTTCCATATAGTAGCAATATAAAGACTATAGCAAATTACTTTTCAAGAAATTTTGCATTTTTCCTATAATTTAAATATCATACCATAAGAAAATGATAGAAGCAGTACATGCTTTGGCTATGCATATCAAACATGCCCAGATTATACATTTGACTTTACCAGCTACTGGTATTTATTCTTTCCCAAGCATTCAGGAAAATACTTTATTTCAAAGAAATGCCAGAGTATCTTCAGCTTCCCTAATAAGCAAATGCAATTTCAGCCTGAGGGTTCAGGGCAGTCCCAGCTAATCACGCTCCTGGCCATTGCAGTCCCCCTCACTCTCTTGCTCCGGGTCCTGGTCTCAGACATCCTCCAGCAAAACGAACTGCTTCAGCATACTAAACCAGCAAAAAGCCAAGCACTATATTTAATTACATCATTTTTGCCAGGTTAGATTTCAGCGGGCTTAGCATGCTGGAACAGCTGAACATGGGTCCAGGGGAGCTGCCGAGCCCAAAAAGGATACTGCCCAGAGAGGTTGTGGAGTCTCCTTCTCTGGAGATACTCAAAACCCACCTGGATGTGTTCCTGTGCAACCTGCTCTAGGTGAACATGCTTTGGCAGGGGGGTTAGCCTAGACGATCTCCGAAGGTCGCTTACAACCCCTACCATTCTGTCATATTTGCAGTTATGTGGCTGGCAAACTAAGAGCAGTGACAGTACAAGAACATGCTCTAAATTCCTTATGTAATGAGCTGAATTTACTATTACAGCTAATTTTACAAAACTGTCTCAGCATTTTAACTGCAAACCTAAAAAAGCAACAGCACATATTATAAAAAAAAAAAAAAATGAAGAGCAATCCTTTCATATATCTCAAAAAAAGGAAGCAATTAAGACTTGTACTTTTTCCAGTATCATCAAGGACACTGGAAAATTGCAGAGAAAATAAGAAGATTGCCAGGAATTACACTATTTTTGTAGATGAAAGGATGGGGAAGAAGTGGGAGGAGAATGAGCTATCTTCCATATCGTGTAGTTAATTTTCCAATTGAATTCTCATCGCAATGCTTTTACTTCAAAGTTTACCACGCGATTGCAGAGAGATGAACCACTATCAAATCTTCCAAACGCAGCTCAGATTTTCAGTCCAGAACTACATTATCATCTTTAGACTAAACTTCACAAAATAAGCCATTCTGAAAACTCACAGAAAGGTGAGGTTGCTCCAAACCCCAATGTAACCAGCATGGATCGATCAGTTAGTTTCTCCAATTGTCTGCTTTTTCTCTCCAAAAAATTGGGTTACATTAAAATTTCTTGCTTGTCTGTATCTTAAATCAAGATACTCAGTACATCAGCCATAACCTTTGAAATATTGTACTTGTCAGGCTGCAGAACACATGTTATTTTTTGGAGGATGGTATTCTCTCTCCTGCAAAAAGTGTCAAACACTACTGAATTTGGACTCAAAGATGCGTTGCCCAAATGGCTTCAAAAGTGCAATAGAAAAGAAGTAAGCAAGGAGGGGTAACCATGAAAGACCATCAGGCACTGGCTTTGTCAAAAGCCTCCTCCACTAGCCACATTCACACAGCTTGACTGCATCTGCAGAATAAGAAACTACTGGAAAATATACACCTGTGATATTTTAAAAATATACCTGCCCCCTTCTGTTTGATCCAAGAATCTTTCCCAGACCATGTCCCCCTCATGGTTTGATTAGTGTATTGCAGTCATGTACGTAGCAGGTACCATGGAGACCCAGATTAAGGAGCCACTAAATTGAAGACTTTCCACACATGGAAAGCAGTGATATTAATACACTTAGTTATATGTTTCTTCACAACTGTGTTTAAACTATCTTAAACAGCCACAATACCTAAGGAAAGTACAGGAGACAGCATTTTTTCCTGCAACATAGCATAAGTATTTCTGCATGATTAAGCTAAAAAGATGTCATAATGTCTATCAAAAAATTCAAAAGTCACTGAAAGCGTACAATGATAATAGAGAATGAGGAATTTCTCATCTCTCAGATAATCTGTCCCGTACCACCTTACCCATCATTTTATCCTCAGGAAGAAGATAAAAGGCTGCTATCCAGGGCAACATTTACCAAGTAGATCGCTGGTTTCCCTTATATAGTTTATTAATTAAAAATGCAAATATAATCTTAGTTTTAAACTTCATCGTAGCCCCAAAGACTGTCTTCCTTCTCATGTGATTTTCACTATGTGTTTTTTCTTCTTATTTCTTATTGACACTTTCAAAACCAAAAAAGTGTTTTATTTGTGGCATGAAACACAGGGTGTTTCAGCAAAAATAATAATAATTTTAAAATCCTATCCTCCAACCTAACTGTATCATAGTGAAGGGTTTTCTACTCTTCTGTTTGTTTTATAAGTTCTATTACCACAGCAGTGCAGGAAAGGATGCACTCTTGGAATATCTGATGGATCAAAATAGGAAGGTGTTGGACAGAGTGTCATTATTACTTCCTTAAGTAGTCTCACAAGATAAAGTCTTTTAAAAAAACAAACAAACAAACAAAAAACTATAAAACTTTACTCTTCAGTAAAAGCGTCAAAGCATATCATATAGTTTAACTAAATAAATCTCTAGTACCCAAACCTTGTGAGGAGGCTTCCCCCTCCCCAACCTCCCATTACTCAACCTCTAGTAGAAATTCCTCATTGGAGTGTAACTGAACAATTCAAAGAACCAGATTTTGAATTCCTATTGGTTACGATTTCTAAATTATTCTCCTCCGCTTTCTCCTTTCTAATATTTACCTTTACACCAGGCTTTCCGTGACTGTTTCTAAATGACATAGATATCGTGTGAGTAATCTCTTCTGGTTGAAAATGTAATTTATTTTAATTGGAACTGAAAACTTGTTTGAGGGGTGGCAGGAGGAAACTGTTCCTATTTCCTGCTATAGTTCTCTCAGCATCTAATTACACCCATAAAGAGGAACAATGGGGAGGCTGTGTGTTATTCAGTTTAATGTGGTTAATTACACGATTCCCTGTATGCATGCAAATACACCAGAGCCTCACAACTGATACAGCACCCACACAGCACATTTATCAGCTATAACAATTGTGCTTTGAGATCACATACGGTATACCCTCTAGATAGAAATACTTACTTACTGGAAAAGGTTTCTCGTTCACAAGGGAAAAAAAAAAAATGCAGCAGAACAGACACCGAATCAAAAATTCTAATCGTTAGCATCTGTATTTTCCACAAGATTCTTGTCAATATGAATTAATTTCTTGCAACAAGAAACACACCCTTCTTACTGAAATACCTTTTCCCCATGCTTTCCCTGTAGACAGATACTTTGGAGAGGTCCTGTTTTATACCCCCATACCCCAAAATACTAACAGAAGTTGAACCAAACACTTTGCTTCCAAAAGTCTGAAGTGATTTGGGCCACCTCAGAATGGAATAAAGGTACCAGTCAGACTTTTTCAAAAGTCAGGTTCTGTGCCTGGGTACTCCTGAGGACACAATAATCATTTTTTAAATACTACCTACCACTGAGGCCAAGGTTTCAGCTGGCACAATAACACATCAGGTGGATGGATCCTCTTTATTATTATTCTTTCTTTAAAGTCTTGCATGAGCAATACTTTGTGAGCCCAAAGGCAGACACAGAGGGTAGGTGGTCAAGGAGGGTACAGGTGAGACAGCTTCAGGCACTCATAAGGGCCTCTGTGAACACCACGTTCTCCTCCATACACTTCGGTAAGCTTAATGGGGAATAATCATCAGTCGGGCACTGCAGAGCAATAGCTACTAATGACAGCTCAAATGCCAACACTGGCTGTCCCAGGAAGCACACGTGAAAGGACTTGGTCTTGAGAAAAGACAGACAACTCAGTGCTCAGAGAACAATTCTTCCAAGACCAAGTTTTTTCAGAATAAAGTCACCAAGGAAAAAAGAAATGCGAAAAGGAACTGCATATGGTCCTCCTCCTATGAAGAGTCAAAGAGACGTTTCAGAGGCTTAGCGTGAAACGGTCTGAGCTCAGATGAGTCACTGGCGTTCTTGGAGCAAAACATACAATGTGATAATTGATAAAACAGGGGCAGATATTAAGATGGATAGTCTTGATGACTGAAGAATATGATGGCTTTTGTGAGGAGTTAACCTCCCTCCCTCACTACACGCTTGGAACAGTAGGAGGTCTGTTCAGAGACATGGTGTTAAGAGGGAAGGAGGAATGTGTGCAAGTTGGAAGGAAGAAGATGGATTACTTGAGGAAATAAGTGGCAGAATTTAGCCCTGATCTATCTTTGAAGTCTGCCCTGCTTTGAAGAAGGGGCAGGACCCCATGACTTTGAAAGGTACCAGCCAACCTAAATTATTCTGTGATCTTAGGGAAAAGGCTTAATCTAGGAAGAACATAACAAAAATAACATTATGTTCACTACTGAATGAAACCCTATACTGATAAAAAAGCTTTAGTTGGGAGAATAAGTCACTGATGCTCAGGGAGAGTGTGATGAAATAAGAGCAAAAGAAGCTGCAAATGTAAGAGAAGATAGATGTCTTTTGGCAGACTAATGCTTTGATTTTGTTTAAACTAGCTTAAGTGAGTAATTTAGCTTCAATAGCACACTGAATAACTGCTATTGCTACAAAGTTTTAACCTTTACCTATTCAATTAATGTTAGACCTTAAAAGCTCTTCTCAAAGAAAAAGACTATACATTAAAACTAGGAAAAATGATATTCATATTCCCAATATTCTTACAGATTAAAAAAAAAATACAGCCCTTGAGGTTTCAAACACACAGAGAGCAAGGTTTGATCAACTAATGTAAAAACTCAGAATTTTTGTTTATGCAATTGAAATGCACTTCCTTCTGCCATAAAAATCTGCACCAAGCAAAGGTGGCAGATCTTCATCATTTTATTGCCACCTCAGTTCAACACAAATCCAGTTTATTTTTCATTGCCTCCCCAAGTAAGATAACCTGAAACTTTTCCCAAATGCTTACTTAGAAAATCAGACATCAAAATAAAAGGCTGACTTGCATTAATTGCTTATGCTTATCTTCTTCTCTCACACTTGTGGTAGTCTTCTGGTATTCTTTCTCTCTAGCACACTTGCACATTAGAGAACATACGGCCTTGATGGCAGGTACATTAGGAAGCAGCCAGACATACCAAACGCATACCACCAGATGGCATCTTCAACCAATTACATTTTAAACAGCTTATGCCTTCAGAAGGACATCGTGCATTTGATATAGTCTTCACATTCTGAAGCCTCAAGCCCCTATACTACAAAAAGCAGAAGCACTTTCAAACACCTAAATTGGCACCAATGATCTGAAAGTCATTTTGCGTTGCTAAAATTATCAGTTTACTGAGGATACATTTGTTCCCTCAACAAGGATTCTGAGAGCCACAGAAGTATTCTGCACCATGCTTGGTGTCCTCTCCCAACACATCTCCTTCATGCTTCTTCTCTAATTTTACAATAAAATTTAGGTGCAATGCCACTGGATTTCCACAGAGGGACTACTGATTTACACAGCATTTAACTACATTCAATGCTGGCCCTGTATATTAAGAGGTGGGTTTGGCCATAAATAACCTCTGTGTGTGTTTGAAAATCAAGTTTTTCCACTATAATGAGAAAGTCTATTTCCAGTAGCGGGCACCTTCATAAAAACAAAAGAAAAAAACAACTAAACCCCAAAAAAAAACCCACCGAACCCCAACTAATTCTAAGAGAAACAGTAGACTACAAACCTATTTTTAACCTGCTGCAATGAATCATTACAATAACAAGCATGGCATATAAGCCACCCTCAAATCCTTAACAATGACTGCTTTATTGTACTTACAGAGCAACCTAGTCTCACTTCAGCACTGGCTTACCATGCTAATCTCATTTCAAGGAAAATTTTGGTGAAATGGCTGTCACCTGTCATAGGCTGTAACAATTAACTGCAGTCTAGAGACACATATTTTCTTATTTGTTTAGAATCTAAAGACGATTTTTCCCCCAAAGGAATTTTACTCTTTCAACTGGAGTTTTTGAGATTGTTTGAGGAAAACGTATAATCTAGTTTTAAGTACGTATGCTGATCTCACAAACAGCTCTTAGGTCTACTTCTCTTTACTTTTACTTGGGTGTCTGCACTGAGGCCAGCTTTTTCCCCCCTCTTAAAGTCCCATAAGAGCCAAAGGAAATGAAGTGGAACAAAGAAGCAACATTAGCTTTCATAATTTATTGTTCTAGACAACTCTGACTATTGCCCGTGACAAAGCAGGACGAGCAGAAAGAAAATGGAAGTGTTCTTGCACTGCCACTGCATCAAAAGGCTGAAGTCACAGGATTGATTTCTATGGCCACCCGCAATGCCCCCAACCCACATTGCCACCCTGCAGCTGTATAAATGGAGGGCACCAAACACAGAAGAGAACATGCATGAAAGATGAGCTGAAATGTGTTGTGAGTTGTTTTCTTTGTTTGGTTGGTTGGGGTTTTTTTAAGGTTATAGATTAAAAATGATGCTTTAAAGTTTTCTTTATTAAAACAGGTTAATAAAGAATAAATCTGGCACAGTTCACTCAATTTTATCCCCTTGATTATTCAGGAAAAAAAATATTTTTGGTCTGGCTGGATAAACTCCTGCAGCGAACTCTCACAAGCAGTTCATTTTGATTTCCGAATTCAACCTATCTTGATTAAGCAACGCCTTCTTGGTGTTTTCCTCTTGTAAAGATAGAATTTGTTGCAGAGGTAGATTTGGAGCAAGAAAGGGGAGTAAGAATGACTGCCAAATATTCAACATGACAACTTTCAGAAGTAACATCTGAAAGCAACGATGCTGATGCATTTAGTGAGGCAGAAGGATTCTCCACAGCACCTTCCCTTGTGACGAGCACCAAAAGGCTGGTTTTGATTCATAGCAACAGGCTCTTAAATTGGAGCTTAATCCATTGCCATTGTGTCCTTGGGTTGCCTCCTTTAAAGATTATGACATAGCTGGATCAAAAAAAACACCCACAAAAAGGAACAACACTGACTTTAAACCAAGTGATTCACAAGGTTCAATACACCTGCTGAGCTCAAAGCATTGTTTACACAATAAAGGGAATGACAAAACGGCACAGGACTTAGATTCCTCTTGAAAATTTAATTCTTGATGAACCTTCATCAGAGGATGAGGAGCAAGATCCTCCTCACTTATTAGGAATATTATCTCAGGAAGTAATTAGCATCCCGAGTGGTATCAATCCAGGAATTTCAAATAGATGTTACATGTCCAAATCTAAGAGGAGAGAGAAGCAGAAGCCAACACGGTCATTCTGGAGACAGCACCAAGGAACAATTTGAAACTCACCATTTCATGATTTGATGTGCTAAAAAAGGTGCATAATGACGCCTGGGTCAGAAGAATATGTTATGGCTTGACACATTACCAGTACAAATCACGTACACTATTGCCACAATCCCCTGTGACACCTCCCAAGACTTCCTGAAATCAACTGCAGATTGAAAACATGGTCCTGTTCAGCACAATTAATCTTCACAATTAGTGCATTTATTTAAAGAGCATGGATTTTATAGAGTTTAAAGGCAATTTAAAAATATGAGATTTTTTTAAACTAATTAAAATGTTTTGAACTATAGCAGCTTTTTTCATTTAAAAAGGCAGTATCTCACAGAGGATATTATATACACTTGGAAATTATTCTATAAATGTTTTATCTAGATAAACTTCATAAAACCAAAGAGAGAAAGTATCTGTCTCAGCTCCGGTAGTATTTTTTTGAATAATTAAAATGCTACTGAAAAAGCATCTAAAGGCAGAAAGAAGAACCACCCACCCCAGAATAACATAATTCTATAAGCATCACTTCCAACTTCTCACGCTCCCTGAGTTATGCTCTTCCTAAGTGATGACAGGTAATGTTTATAATATTTCTTAAGAACTAACCTGCTAGTTATCTCCTTTGTACTTAGTCAGGTTTTGGTGAAAGGTTAGGCACACAACCGTAAAGCACAGATGAAGACAAGAGACGGCTACCGTTAGCTCCAAAAGCACAACCAGACTCTACAGAACAGGGGCGCACATTTGTACAGCAATTCCCAAATCAGATGAACACAGTGGTACCTCCAAGTGGCAATGCTCAGCTGACACAAAATGCTGTTTGTCTCTGTCTTGCTATTAGTCCGCCCCCTCACACTCCTCCAGTTCCTTTTCTTCTCTCCCATAGCTGTTCCCAGCTCAATTTCTACACTATGGCTGCTCTACAGCTGTTGCAGGTATGGTGTGATTAAGACCGTATCAATCTCCCTTCCAGCCTCACGCACATATAATTATTTCACACACACAAAGTGGGGAACACCAGTTTCGTGCGCAACTGGTAGATTTTTTGTGATGCTGGGGGTGGGTGCATCAGGGAGAGGGAGGCAAACGTAGGCTGGAATTTCCCTCTGCCCCCTTCTAGGTCTTACTCATTTCAGTAGCTCCTCCATCCAAAACAAGGGGAGGAAGGAACGTGGGTGGCTGCGATTTCAGCAGTGATCCCACTGCATTCCCACGCCTCTTGCCAATATAAAGTACGACCTAAGATTGAGTTAAATTAACCTGAGGCCAGAATCAAAAGGAGGAATAACTAGGCAAAGCTAAGAGAACACGAAAGGCAAGAACAAAGGCTCTCTTTCTTTCTAATGAGGATTACACAGTGCAAACAGCATGGTTATTTTCAAAAAAAGAATGCAAGTGTCAAAGACCCAGAACTACTCAGTTCTAACTCAAGTTGTGCCACTGACTACATAATTGCAAAGCAAATAAAAAACCTGATTTACAAGTTTCAGAAAAATCTTTGAGCAGCTACAATAAACACCACTGCTATGATATACTGTGTCGTCTTGGAGCAGCCCTAGAAGAAATGCTAACATGCTATACTGTGCCGTCAGTATTTACATGATGCAGAAGCACCCACATGCTAAATAAAAGATGGTAAGAACAAAGTCCTAAAGACTTAGGTATTTGCAAGCAGTTGTTTTTGTATTTTTGCTGGTGGATATTTTTTTTAATCAATCCAGTTTCTGTGCTGACTTGAAGACCAATACATATTTGATCCTCCATTTCACAGCATCAAATGAAACTCCGTATCTGAAGGGCATCTCAGATTCCACAATTTCACTTGGCCTATTTGACTATGAATTTTGCACCATTTGACTATGATTTGTGCACTAAAGCAGGTTAGCTGTAGATGGATTATTTCTAAGAACAAGTGAGGTAGTTGTAAAGAATACAGTCTGTCGTATCCACTGTCTTGGCAATAATGATGGATTTAAGCAGCTGCTACTAGAAAACATCAGCTCTGCCAGAATGTCTGAAGCAGCTTGATTAAGCTACAAGACGCAACCACTTTGTTGTACCAGGGATGAAGGCAGGCATATTTCAATTCATATCTGGAACCGACAGAAGAATTTAGGGAAGGAACAGATTAAAAAAAAAAAAAAAAACCACCAAACCTGGAATACATACAGCCTTGTATCTTCACCCTCTTTCGGAAGTCCCACTTTTTAAGCCACAAGTGATTTGATGTATTATGAGTTCTCAATAAAGCACGCAGAATAGCTGGAGTGGTGTCAGTTTTAATCAGCAATCCAATTAAAGGATCCAAACAAGTTCACTTTAACTGTTCAACAGTCTGTTTATATCATGTTATTTTTAACAGGAGTTTAACATGCAGGTTCTCTGTATTTTAATAACATGTTCAAGAGTGATATGTAAAGGGAAATAATTGTTGCAACAGCAAACTGTGCTCATGCATACATTGAGAAAAGAGTACATCTAACACATTTTAGAAAATTATGGCAAATATTTCCTCATAAAGTCTAATTCATTTATTCAGAGAACACATCTGCCTTATACAGCCATGTGAAAAAAAATGGACTATCTTTTGTTTTCAAGAAGGATGCAAGAGTAGATGGTGGTGATGATACTTTCCCTTTCCTCCTCTTACCACCGTTTCATCCTGTTCCGTTGAAATGTCATATTATTTATGCAAACGAGATCATGAATTGATATTAAGAAAGAAACAAGCCAAACTATTTCAAACTAACATTTACCTCATTGCAGCCAAAGTTAATTTTCCTATGATGAAGGAGAATTAACTGCAGGCAACTTATCCAGAGTGTGAGAATAATTAGCTGAAAAGTATCCAGTTCTCAGGTGTTACTGGTCCACACAAGGCATGTATAACAGTATAATGCAGAAACTGAAACGGATGTAGTTACACTAGGAACATTTGGGACTCTCATGCATTTTGAGGCTAGAATGAACAAAATATCAGCATGTTTTCAGAACGACTAGCACTACAGTTAAAGCAGCTAAAGGAGTTACTCACAACTGAAAGATACTGCTACTTGGCTGAGATACAGAAAAAAAGTGCCGTACTGTAACCAGCACCCTGTTCAGAGGGCAGACTCCATCATTTACTCTTAGTATTGCACGGATTTTTAAATAAGCTTTTTAAAGATAACTTTAATGAATGCATTATGGCAAAGAAGGGAAAAGAATAATTCTTCTGTTTAACACTTACCCTCAGAAGCTGCAGGCATCTAGACTTCAAACCAGCATTAACGCTTTTAGACTTGGGAGTCTGAAGACACCAGTCACTCAGGATGAAGTTTTACAATTTAGTCATGTAAATGCTTTTTTCACAACACATAAGTATTTTAGTTATAACAATGTCCTAGCAATTCAATAGTTTTCTCAACAGTAATCATGGTACATTAGCTTTAGAGTATAAATTAAATTACTTCAGTGTGAAATAGAGGAGTTTTAACTAAAATTGCTTGTACTGAAATGTTAATTTCAGACAAACTTCGATGTTTTGCTAACATAGACAGATCTTACAGTACTTGTAGGCCCCTAATAAGCAATCTTGTTTATTTTCCATGACAAAATTCTATCTGAAACTGCTTCAAAGGTAAAAATCAGAAAGAACTGTTTGAGTTTGACTCTCCAATTGCATCAGACCATTTGCATGTGTGCTATAGTTCGATGCAATTTTAAACATTATTGCCTTTTTACTAAAATGTGGGCATAAATACTTGTATTAGCTTCCCTTAGCATTGATCGCTTTAGCTCGAAATTCTTGATGTTTACAAAGTTTTAACTTGCACAGCACTAGCAACCTACTAATATTATTTTATGCTACCCAATGAGAGAAAGTGAGCAAAGGAGAAATGTATGCGGAACATGAGGAAACGTTCAGGCCCAGGAGACCCTACCATCCCATGGAATAATGTACCCAGAGAATAGCTGGAAGCCTCAAAGATCATAGAGGCACATGCTGGCAGGAAAGGGCTTTCCCTCTACAGTTTATGGACCTATAATGCACCAAAGGTTTCCAAAGGTCACCAGAGTTGCTGCAGTTGTTCCCACACAGGCTGTCCCCAGATGCCTATAACCTCTCCCCACCCATCAACTGAGAGTTCAAATTGCAAAAACTTGCGGGGTGCTCACTACAATACAAACATTACAAGCAATTCAAGTATTTAAGTTATATTTCCATGCTGCTGCGAGATTCAACCAAGCCAATGGAATTTTTTACCCAAAGACACTACAATGAAACTGCAAGGGGGTGTATTGCCCCTTAGCATGCACAAAGTTAGTACCTATATACCGATTGGAAAATACACGCGCACCCAACTTACATTATGCGATGCAAAGGGAATAGCAAGGAACACTCTGCAAGCAACAGTGGTTTCCTTGCGTCTACCACATCTGTAAACGTAGGAGCTGCAAAAACTAGGAAAACATTATGGCCAAGGAAAAGACCTGCAGAGACTGAGACGCTTTCCCTTTCGTTTATAAGTTTCTACACTGCAACAATAAGCTTTTATTCTGTCTTCATCCAGTACTCACCTATCTTCACACACCAAGCTGTATGCACCAGGCATTTCAGAAAGCTCTGAACATAGGAGAGCAGTCAGGGCTTTCTCAATGAAGCATGTGAAAGTTTAGAAGAGGAGTACATGATTGCTTTACCTATCTTCCATTTTTTCTAAATGAAGGACTAACAGATGCTGCCCCCTGTGCCTTGCACATGGCCTGCTATTGTCACCAGGCCAGAAAACGCTGTCATTGTCACTGCTGGTGGTGGCACCCACACAAACAGAATTGAGGACATCTGTACACAGGCAGCTGCCTTGGTAATGTTCATACATTACATGTGAGTGCCATATGCAAAAAAGCACAGGTTTATAAAGATGTATATGACTTAGGTTTTTGTGTTCTTAGTGTACTAGAGGAAACTCTTGTTAATAACGATGGGAAGAGACAAACCAAAATGAGTGCACACCGAGTACACAGAAAGAGAGATTTCAAACGTTTCAGGAAGAAACAGAGCACATGTAAATTACTTTTAAAATAGGTATCATCAGGAAAAAAGACTTACCTTAAAAACACCAACACACCTCTCTTATGAGCTTATTCACTTGTGCTGTCACATGTGCAAGAGGTATCATGCTATTTTAATTCAGTATCTGTAAATCTAACAATATCCTCGAGAAAAATAATCCAAAAGGTACAAGCAAAGACACACAATGATAGATATTAGACAAACATACCACTTGGAGTTCTAGGTCTACCCTGTAGCAAAGTATGTCATTTAAGGAGGTATAAATTACACAAAAGTTAAGGTGAAGGTCATCTAGTGCAACCTGCTCTGCTCAAAACAGGGCCAACTTCAAAATTAGATCTAGCTTCAAAGCTGGAATTGGCTGTTGTCATCAGCTACTTTGCTGTTGAAATCAAATTCTGCAATATGACCTTTGGGTTCTTATATTTTAAACCCAGCCCCTTCAGATTAATAACACTATTTAACCTCTTGTAGCTGGTAATTTTTGCAGATGTTGGAAAACAACAATTTATCTTGTTCCAAAAGTGCAGGCTGGGTTGCTCTGAAAAGGACCAGTGAACTGAGGCCCATTAATGTCAATAAATCATACACCTAGTAATTAAAGTGAACACCACAAATGTTGGCAAAAAAAGAACTCCATATTCAGAATGTGACAGAATTAAGGTTTCAAGTACAAGCTCTCTTGCGTATGCATTATGCTACAAATTCCTTAATTATATAGCCATTTTCTGCTCTTTTCCATGCAGTGGACAGAATGAACCATACTCAATGCAGCGAGCAACTTTCAAGTTGTGTTCTCTTCACTTGTGTGAAATATGCTTTAGTTACAAAACTTCTACGAACCTTACTCTGAAGCACAGTCAACTTGCTCACATACTTTCAACACCACTCAGTATAGCAGTACCTCATCACTTCAAAAGACGTCTGTGATTTACTGTCTTCAAAACACAGGTGGCACTACAGGGTCCCTTTCACAGACTGGGAGCCAAGCAAGGCAACATTGCCATCAAAGGCTTTACCTAAATTTGTTTTTCAGACATAACACATTCAAAAATCCAAAGAACTTATCATTTTATAGATAATTCTATAATACACAGCAGTATACACATCGAGTCACACAGAGACAGTTACTCATGCACTGAAGTCAAAGGGACACATGCTTGGCATGCAGTTAAGAGCGTTCAAGTACTTAAGAACAGCAAACTTTGGATCTGGAAAGAAGGGCCCAAAAAACAAGTAGGTAATTAGTCAGTCATCATGCAAAGGGTAGTGTACGTCACTTGCCCAGAACCGTTCTGTGTAGTAATGAACCTATATAATAAGGCCACATGAAGCTACCCAGGCAATTTGAAATCTGGCATTCCCAACTGTTCTTTGGAGTGTGACTTCAGTAAATATTGCCATCAGGGAGGTTCAGAGATATACTTCCATAGCCTTCTACAAAAAAAACAATTAAAAACGAGCCAATTTCTCCATGTGTCATTATACTGTTATGAACATAAAACAGGACTAGAAATTCTAAGGCTGCCATAGAGACATCTTTCCTCTGAACACTGAACAGCTGTAGTCTAGTGGTAGATCAACCTCCTTAAAACCACAACCTCAAGACAAAGACCACATGCCTCCAAGAGAAGAGGGTATAGATGAAGTCGGGAACAATCCATCTGTGGAAAGTGGCTCCCTGTCCCCTTGCCGTCTGCCCATTCCCTGGTGGGTGAAGGCTGGCATGGATATTGCCCATGGTGCTGCAGGCAACTGGAAAGCATCCTGGTAGCCCAGGGTGCCTGACTCGCTTCTTCCTCGCACGGGAAACCCAGATAACCCCACAACCCTTGTGCCAGCCCCTCACTTCTGCCAGTCATGACACAGGTCTGTACTGGTAACTGCTTCTACCACAGCCATCACCTTACAGCCAGGCCCACTCCACCATGTGCCCCTTCATCTCCCGGACCAGGCGTGTTGCCCAGCTAGTCCCATACTCTTGTCAACCTCTTGTTCATCTTCCTACTTTGCCTGCCCAGCCATCCTCTATCAACCTCTGACTCAGCCTCTTGGCTATTTCCTTGTCTCCCAAGCTTTTCACCTCTATCACATATTTTTGTCTTCAAGTGGCCAGTCTCAACCACCTCATTGTCATCTGCTGAGCAGCCCCTGTCACCACTTTTTATCCCTACTTTCAGCCTTCCCCTCAATATGCTCACTTTTTTTGACCCAATTCTCTCCATCCTTCCCAACTCACATTCACAAGTCAAGACAAAGTTGCCTCAACACTTCCCAGATGCAAGAAGAGTCCTGATGGCAGAGGATTTGGAGTCTCGTCTTAGTTCAGGCTCTGTTCAGATTCATATCCAGCAAACAGCAGCCGTGTGTAACAACTGCAGGAACAGTTCACCTCAGTTGTAAGCCAGAACTGCAGCAAACTATGCATGCATGTCCATATGTACATAGCAAACTATAAGAATTTGAGCTAAGGTCACAATGAATTCATCAGAAATACCTCCAAAGGCTTAAAACCTTGCCAAATTTGAAAACAAAATGTATTAACTCAAAGTGACAATCACATTGGTGCCTCCAGCTAACCGCAAACACAGGGTAAGTTTTATACATAAATGTAAAATAATGGATTGTGCATGCCACATTAAGGCTCTTTGCATGCCTCCCCCCATTATACAAGTAATTTTCTCCCTCAAATCCAGGTCTTCTGAGTACCCACTTTTTTTCACGTGACTTTGCTTATAAACAGAACTCTGATATTTTTTCTGAGGACAGTTTCACCCCTCAAAATACACAAAAGAGAAATTTCAAACAGGGATGGCTGCACAAGGCTTTAAGAAAGACTTCTCATGTTCGTTAACATTTATCAAGTATATCACTGTACTAATCCACAGTGCTCTTACTTCAACAGTTACGCTCTCCTATCTCTCTTCTTTTTGATGATCACCATCTCATTAATCAGCTACAGGGATATGTTTCTAAAAGATGAATGCATCTCCCACAAAGGATCCCATATTAATGATTTCTGACTGTCACTCTTCAACAAGACTACTTACCATGTCTAAAATTTAAAATTTATTTTCTTCTCCACTCTATCAGTGGTTCTGTTTCTTCTTCCATGTGTTTGAAAAAAGCTTTCCTCCACTCCATGGTTATTTCTTGATTGCCTGTATACTTTGCACTTCCACCACATCACCGGTCAATTGATATTCTCTTTATCCAGTCACCTGCTGTCATACTACTCATACCAAGAAAATTGTCAGGCCCACAAAAACATGCCTCACAAGCTTTCCCAACCTCCCCCTCACAATTTATTTTTTTCCTTCTTTTGATGATCACTTTCATAACCTCCAGCTTTCATGTTTGTTCATACAGAGCATTAGCACTTCTCAGCTACCCCGCTAACAAGCACTAGGAGCCCAGCTTTCCTACGCCAGCTTAAAAGAGAGTAGCTATCAGCCACTCCCAAGAATGCTGCAGTATCACAATCACTGTGTGAGAATAATTTCAAAAGCAGGAACAAAGCAAGATGTAGGCTCAACTGAAAAAAGAATCCAAGACTTAAGTTACACCAGTGTTATAGAATGGGGTAACCTTCAGGAGATTAATCTCCAAAATATAATTTAGAACAATTCAGATACCTTCAAAAGCATTTTAGAAATATTTTTGAAAGTAAAAATTAAAAAGAGAGAGGGAACATTAAACATAGATTTATGGAAATCAATCGGGACACAACACAGCAGACCTGTCCTCCTACAGTCTACATCTCTCAACGGATTAGAAGAAAAAGGGGGGGGGGGAGGGGGGGATCACACTCAAAAAAAGAGAAAATCCACAGAAAGCTAGAATTTCTGTATGTCTGCCACTCAGTTATGGACAACGTTATTGCACCTCTACAACTTCTTCCATTTATCCTGAAGTGTCAAAGAAAGTATCTCTAGAACTTTGTTCCCAGTTCACTCGGGATCCTTTTATTCATCCTATTTCCTTTATTCATTCATGAACTGCAACATGATTGACATCTTTTCCATCAGAATTGTACAGCAGCATGACAAGCTCATTATTACATAAAAGATGATACACAATACCTCTCCAGGTCAAACGACCCTGTTTGGACATAATTTTTAAAATTACAAACTATAATCCTAGTCCAGACACTATGTTCTTCAGTTTCAGAGGAGGTTTCCTGAAAACAAAGGTTTTGCTGCTTATACGTAGTTTTTGGTGAATGTTACCAGTACTGATAATACAGACTGGTAATGCTTATTCTAGAGCAGATGAACCTATTTCTTTTACTTTTGTCAAGGCTTTCCAGAAACAAAAGTGACAAAAGGACCTGCCTTCTTAAAGCAAGTTTCCTTTCATAGTTTAAGCTGGCTGGAATTAGTTATCTTTTGCCCCACAGCTAACTTTCTATGCCACAGATCAATTTCTTGCCAAAAACGCATTCATATCTGATAACAACAACAAAACAGAGGAGGAGGCACATTAGAGCAAGCAAATGCATTCATACATACAGAATGCAGTTGGAGGCAGGAGACAATTAGAGAAGGAAATTCAAAGTATAAGGCATTTCCTGAGGATTAATGAGCGGGTGGTAGCGTTTGATAGTCAAGGGCAGGATGGGTTCTGCAACCAGCACAATTCATTAATCCCCCAGGCAACACAAACTGGGATTCTGCTAATTTTTTTTTTTCCTTTTTGCTGCACTCTTTATTTGCCTTAGCATTTAATTAAAATTTCCATTTACTCTGACACCATTGTTCCTTCAGAGCCTAATGCTGTCTGTATGTCTGAACAGTGCTACTGTGGTAAGTTACATCTATAAAATTATGGAATTAATACCTGGTGCAAAAGGCCAGGTAACTTTAAGAAAGTTCTCCTAGTCTCCTCCTAAGGACTATATATGTTCTCTGTCTTAGAAACAGAAAGGGCTGAGCAGATGTGATCCTTTCCTCTAATTTACAAGCTGCTTGATGGCCTCCGTTATCCAAATGGTATCAGACAATGAGAGAATTGAGTGTTGGAGAGAACAAATGATTTTCAAGCTGCCTTTCAGCTCCTTAGGAAACCACATACACTCACTCATGCATCACTTAACATACCCTAAACCAGCAACCACCCCCTCCATCATCGTAACTCCACACTAACCTGTGACTGGTGCATCTATGTCCAGCAAATTTTTTTCCTGGCGGAGAATTGAAGCTCCCTCTGTTATTATTCTCAAAGCAACGCTCTCTTCCAGTCTCCCTTCTTTCATAAGGTGTGCCTTTAAGATATCCACACGGGGTTTTCCATCATTGTCAAACACTTCCTTAGCTGTGAGCCGGTGACTTGGAGGAAACGGGACAGCTGAGTGGAAAAAAAAAAAAACAAAAATATCTGGTCACTTTTTACAGTACAGCCTCTATTACTGATAACGACACATTTAAAAAGACATCTCTGCTGCAAAACAGCATTAACATGAATTTTCTACTACCTCTTATAATTTGTGGTTTAAATTGTACATAGATTATCAAAGATACCATTCAAGTGCATGTATTCTGCAGGCAACATTATGCACGCGTGCAAGGACAACTAATTCATGCTTACGAAAACCAGAGAGAAAGATTTAGGCCATATTTACAGGTGGATCCATTCAAACAAGCCCCCCAAAAGGCATGGGAATATCAGGGAAAGAAGGGAATGGAGCTTAAACTGCTCTAGTAGCACTAGAGTATATTGATATAATGCTCTCTTCCATTAAGAGCATAAAATGCACAACCTTGTGCAATATTTAATTTCTGTGCATGGACATGCATAGACATACTCCAATTAAAAGGCTAAAATCCAAGACAGACCTCTCTCTAATGACTCGGAGTAGGGGGATGGAAGATGTCTTCCCCATATAAGTAATAGTTAGCTACACAAGATACGTTTGAAGCCCATCAAAGCGTGCCAGAGCGCCAAACAGACCACTCCAGCAAAGGCAGGGCAGAGGATGGATCAGACTGAAGTTGGAAATAAATAAATGAATAAATAGGCGGGTTGCCCTAGCAACATGGCAGCAGCTAGCGAGCTGCGTACTGCCGTCATGTAAGGTCTGAGGCGTACGGCAAACTTCAGCTGCTCCTGCTCCCGCTCTCCTGGAGCCAGCTGGAGAGAGAAGGCTCAGAGGTGATGCCGTCAGCTGCCAGGATGAGGCTGGAGCATTATCCTGGCTTAACCCCCTTTCCCTCGCAGTTCAATCGGAGTGGCCTCGCCAGCCACAGGGTAATTATACTGATCCCTGCCACAGCTGAGGGAGGGTCAGGTTATTGGGGAGCTCCGAGCGGGGAGAGGAGGTGGCCGCAGGGCTGGTCTCAGCTGGCCACGTTCACAGTGCAACCCCATCCCTGCCAAAGGCCCTTGTCTCCCACTGAGGGTCTTACTGGCAGCTCTGCCACACCATGAGGCACAAAACCCTAATGCAGCGGATCAATGTATCCCTTAGCTTCAGTTTTCTTCTCATTTCACAATCGGTGTACTTCAGAAACCGCCCACAAATCACACACATCATTAAAAGTCCAAGCCAAGAACTCTTCAGTTACGCTACTGGAAGTAAGAGAGCAGATAATAAACAATTTCACTTTGTGCAGTTATCTTCCAGAGGTGTTTTAAACACAAACATCTTCAGAAAATGTTCTTTTTTGGTGGCAGGGCTCAATTATTTTTTTCCTTTCTGCTGCCCTAGCTCCAGCAGTCCATTCACTGAAATAGTCTAGTGTGGACTAATGAATGTGCGTCTTTGCAATACACTGAAGCCCGACTGCTCTCGGACTTAAAATGTGGGACAAAAGGGGGAGAAGGTGAAAGTTTAAGACATCCCTGACACTGCCCAGATTCTCCTGAACCATTGGCACCTACAACCAACAGTGAAGTTAAAACACAGCCTTCAGCTCTGGAAAGCCCTGCCACAGATCCGTGATGATCTCCTCACTCCATTGACAAGAACTCCTAGACTGCTTTAAATTAGTTTATGTTTTCAATGGTACTTCTATGACAAGAGGTAGGCTGTAAAGACCAAAACCTTGCCTCACTTTCCACAGCTACTGCAGTTAAACCTGTCCCATGACACTCACAGAAATGAGGTTATATGCTTCGTCAGTCTTTCATATATATCTGCAGCAGACCCTCAAAAGCAAGATGGCTATATACACGAGCTATAAACAATTCATTATCCAACATGAAGATAATAACCATTGCAAGAAAAAGGATGGTGAATGAGAACTCAGCAGTTCTCCAAGCCTCCATCCTCCTCTTGGGAAAAAAACAAACAAACAAAAAAAAAACAAAAAAAACCAAACCCAAACCACCAACAACCAAAAAAAAACCCACAAAACCAAAAGGCCAGAAGGCTACCTAGTCCTAATGATCCTGCATTTCCTGCACGGAGGAAGGAGGACAGGGGAAAGTTGTTACTCATCTCCAATCAGTTTGGCTGGAAGAAGCACGTATCACTAGCTTGCATTCCTTTGCAAGACAACCATCGCTGTTCTTCCCCAAAGGTATCACAGTGTAAAAACCTATGCAGCATACTATTACTTTGAGGTAACTACCCTATATGCATGTATGCTGAAAGGAGATTTTTACATTTATAAAGACAGAGCAAAACAGACCAAGCGAGCAAGCAAAAGCTACGAAATGTTACCTACAGATTAAGAGAAAAATATAGCATACACTGAAGCACTGTAAAATATCTGCAGGCAGATTTCTAACAAACATGTACCAGTGGCTAATTAAAGTAAAAATAAGATACCGTTCCAATAGCAGATGATTAATTAGCAAAAACATGAGCAACTGAATAGAGCACAAATTGCATCCTCCATTATGAGAATATTAATTTTGTATGTACACATACACAGAGCTTCCACAGAACAACAACATAAGAAATGGTCATGTTCACATGGAGGCCACTTAAACATCATTATTTACTGGTATTTACACAAATACCTGGATCAACCAAAATCCTTTCATAAATATAGCAAACATTTAATTTCCATTGCTTTATATACAGCAATGTTACCATCTGAAAGGTGTCCATCAGCTTCTCCATACCTGCTTTCTTATTCTGTTCCTTTTTTTTTTTTAAACCTATGCTATTAGCACTTGCAACAAACAACTCTCTCTTCCAGTGGCTTTGCTTTTTTAAAGAAATAAAACTGAGAGCCTCATCAGATAAAACCAAGAGCCTCATCAGATAGCCACTGTGCACACACAGCACGCACAACAGGGAAAAGCGGGGAGCCGGAAAAGGAGCCCACCAGAGAGATGCAGGAGCGGCAGAGAGAACTGCCACCACCGAGCTCCTCACCACGGTACAGGTTCCAGGTGACATTTTGTAAAAGGAGGTGGGACTCTATATTAAGCAAAGGCCATAAAAAAGGGAGAGGTGATAAAATTGTGTGTACGTACCACATGTGTTTTTAGGAAGTTTAGTGACAAATCTCCACTACAAGAGCACCACACAAGAAAGTCGTGCACTCTTATCCACACTCTGTCAAGCTTAAGCCCTGGACTGGCCTCCACCTCCATTTACATTTATTTCTTTGCATTGGCATTAAAAAAAAACAAAACAAAACAAAACAAAACAGAAACCAACTATTCACCATGTGAAATACTACCCTGGTGGTTTGGTAATAAAACACAGACCACAACAAAAAGCAAAGAAACAAAAATTTTAACCCTTTACCCTCAACCTGTCAGTAGCATCCTCCAGAGATCTGAAAACACAAAAAAATACTCTTTAACCGCTTACTGCTGGAGTTTTTTTCTTGTGCTATCAGGTCTCTTGAGCATGTACTAGCAAATGGAGAAAAAGATCAACCTGCTATTTTACTGTTCTTGCAGGCTCCTGCAAAACCCATCTCACCAATAACACAGCCACTGCAAAGGTCAGACACATCATTACTGTTTCTCTCAAATATTAAGCAGCCTCTCTAGAACAAATAAATAAACCATAAAGAGCTGTGCTTAATTAGAGTGGACCATGTGTGCACACATAAATAAAATACAAGCATGCAGCAAAGCAAACATTATTTTGTTTATATATTATTCATTTAGAAATGAAGCTGTACACTAAATTAATACTCTCAGAGGAGGCCACCCATAAGAAAAAAAAAACAAACTATCTTTCATCAATGTTCAAGTTCCTTGCAAATCATCTCCCTCTGTAATGCTTGTCCTGTAATTTCATATAACTTATGCTGTATGTCTATATGTAACTATGTTTACAGCACACCATACTTTTTCTGAAAAATAAATGCTTTCCTCTTCATTTGTAGGGAAAACATACCAGTAACTATCATCATCTCAACGATCCAATGCATTACATTTGTCTGACGGCAATTTGCAGTTCTGTACTTTGAGAAATGTTTGCACTGTGGCAGTGGCTAGAGCACAAGTTATTAAACAGGTCGACACTTAAACTCTACGTGTGCAAGAACAAGTCAGGTCACTCTGCAGCTTTATTTTTTTTACATCTACTTATTCATTATTTTCAGACTGAGGATACATAATACTTTTCCTCCCTCAGAAACTCCAATAAAACCTTATTTCCGAAAGCCAGGAACATTTTTAATAGCCAACTAACACTTTTTGCAGGCTGACTTTGAAAATCTACCACCATTTTACAATGTGGTTCAACGCATGGCATATTCTTGGGCATTCCTGCTGAACAATAACATCCGTACTGGAGTATTTACTATTTAATCAGTTCTGCACTTCTGTACCATGCCATGTCTGACCAAACCTACAGTCCAGTATATAAAGAAGCAGTCAAAGATCAACTTCTTGACCTAACGGCAATAGTTTAACACTACATAATTCTGACCATGTTCCTGCACTGCTGCCTACAAATTTCTAGCTTACAGGGTTACTGTGAACCAAAAGGAAAGGAACGATGACTTTTTCCTGCCCCCCCCGAAGACTACTTCAGGTGACAGACAGGGACAAGAGGATGAGTCACTGCCATCCCTAGCTGCTAAGGGGAACAGAGCGGAACCTCCCAGGCAGCACACTGCTCACCAAAGCAGTGGGAAAGGGAAAAGGGCGCTGCCAAAACTGCTCAGCCACGCAGGACATCGAGTTCTCACCTGACAAACATCCCCCTCCACAGACTTCCTCAGGTGGCACATGAACGATGCTTTCATCTCCATGCACCCATTATCTGGCGACAGATTCACCATTCACACACGGTGGACTACTGGGATTTTTTTTAAACCTACACCTTTTTTTCTTAGCAGGTATTTTTTAGGAGTAGTATACAGAAGGGTGAGTTTTTTTAGAAGACAAAAATTTCTTTGTGATATAAAAAAATCATCCTATAGCGTTCAGAACGTGTGCAATTTCTTACTAGTCTTTTGTTCACTTGAATTTTAGACAGGAAAATATGTTTCTACCTGATAAAAAAAAATTCCAACTGTTTATATGACAGTGTAAGACTCAAACCAAATTTTTCTCAGTGGCACTCATATTCTTTTATTTTCTAATAAACACTATCAGGTTTCATTTTACATTAGCTCCTTTCATTAAGAGTAGGCACACACAATGTGCTGCCTGGTAGCTATTCCCGGTTCAGAAACATCACTGGAATTAGCAACCCCTTTCTAAAAGACCAAATTTCCATGTGGCATTTTAAGACACGATGTATTTGAGAACTTGTTGGTTTTGTTTTTTACTAAATCTGCTCCCCAGATTTTTGCTAAACAATTTGACAAAATTTAATCATTGTCGATATGGTGAAAGCATTGGAAATCAAATCTGGAAAATAAATCTACAATATAAAATAGTAAGAACCTATGAGGATTCCTATAGAAATTTAGCATTATTTTTTCCCCCCATGGCCAAGAAGTTCTCGCAGTGTAATTGTAAATGCTCAACTCAGCTATATTTGTTTAAAGATGTAATTAAATCACCATCACTCAAGAACAAGGTATGTTGCTTCAAAGAAAGCTGAGGGTTACAGTGAGTGAGCTAGTCAATACTGCATTAAGAAACAGCCCATCGAAAAGAAAGTGCTGGTGCATTAAATCACCTTAGAGCAACAGCACCCATAAACCAAATCTGGAACAGAGAAGACTGTCATTTCTCAACAAAGACCACATATACCAAATTTAGAGAGAAAATAGAAAGAAAAGAGTTCCTTTGACAGATATCTCAGCTGGCAGTGTGGAAAACAGGCCACTTCAGAAGAGGCAGTAACACCTGTGACCCAGAAATAACCATTATCAATAGGCCCAGCAGTCAGTTGTGGTAAAAATGGTCAGTATTTACCCAAGATCACTGACTCCTCTTCATGTATCATGAAGGGGAGCATCCTTTCAAAAGAAGAGTTAGGGGCAATAAAACCCACCACAACAGAGCTGCTTAACTGCTGATGAAGTCATTAACCAATTCTAGTCCTTGGTGTCATCACCAGGAGGTACTACAGGTTGGCAAGGAAACAGCATCACTGAAGACTGAGATGAGCCTTGCTAGCATCATTTCTTGATACACGAAGGCTCAAAATTAAAAAGAAAAAAATAACAAAGACACTTCATCAAATATCCCAGCTCTGATGACTGTTTTTAATATCTTCTGACATTTCAATCATAACCGGAGAACACAACAGCAAAGACAGAATTGCCTCAGAGAAGCTCGCCTAACTTTGGACAGAGGCTATGCTAGGAAGGTGAAAGGAAGAGCTATGTCAATTGTGCAGTGTCCCCAGCGTATTGCCAAGTTGCTTCCAGATGTTAAGGCACTTGATGTGGCCTTCTTCATCAGTACGCTTCACCTCTTCACTCCTCACGTGAAATGCCCCACCAAAGCCAACCCATCGAGCACATAGCAACCAGTCCTCGTGTAGCATAACTCTGTGGTACCTATAGGAAGCAAATTCTTTACACAGAATGCTTTTGCAGGATTTGAGCCTCAAACTTGCAAAGGAAAGATTAAGTCTTACCCCCCTGTAGCACCCTGCTGTTTTACAGGAGAAAGCCGCACCTGACCGGCTGCGAAGCAGGGACTGCACATTGTGCCAGGAGCTATTTCCTTACCTCTCAACAATGTGGTTATGTTTTTGACAGGATAATCTTGTCTCAGCTACCCCTGTCATTTCAATGAGCACACAGGGACCTTTTTGCAAATGGATGAGTGGCACGGCAGAGAGGAAGGGCACTGAACGTCACCATTAACTTGGAACCACAGAACCGGGCTGAAATTCTGACATTTCTGTTGAATTACCTAGCTGAAGTAAGAGAGTATTTTCAGTGTCCTCAAATCTCAATTCCTAACGGTATCTCTCCACAAAAGTTACCCATTCTCAGAGCTATCAGGCAAAGAGGATTAAAGGTCACAGTATTGCCCCTTCCCACCACTTCAGGTGGTATGGTCTTTTCTCTACATTACTGACCTTCTCCAGAATATGCAGTACCTAAGAAGAAAAGTATAAAGCAACACTTTTCTTCAACTCTCTAAAAGAACATAATCAATCTCCTCACAAACTCAGATCAAGTTATATCTGAAAAGAACAACCACAAGTAGCTATGCCACCTTAAGTCACTACACAAAAAAGAAAAATCCATTAAAAAAAAAACCCAAAACACCCACCAATATAGCATTTGATGTTCTTTATATTCACCGCAGGAAGCCTTAAAAATCCTAAAGAAGAATTCACATAACAGAGTTCTTCAAAAGGGTCAGAGCGGTGACACATTATTCTTACCCTGGGTTCAAATGAAGAGTAATAAACCACACAAAGGCCTGGATAAACACACAAGATTCCCTTGGTTGCTTGACTTTTATCTGGTGAATTGACTGACACGTACCCATCGCAAGTGCTCTGAACACTTTTATAGTTAAGTTAAAACGTTGGTATCAGTAATGCACATAAATTTGGATTATGATAACCAGCCAAATTGAAATCTAATCTTCAATCATTATCAAATAATTGGCAATAAAAATATTTTTCAGTTTCTCATAAAATATGAAAAAAAATGATCACATGAAGACTTTTGCAGAAAAACATTTACAGGCAACAGACACATCAGAAAGCATAACCCGAGAACCCAGGAAGAGGTACAGGTTGGAAAGGAAAGTAGGTACACTTCAAAAAGAGTTGACTGAAAGAAAAGCCTCATAATTTAAAGAAACAGGTCTAGTTGAAATATACAGTCATAGGGTCATGTCATGTGGTTATTTACTAACAGTCTTCACAGAGTATCTTTTAGCCAACTACTGCAATAAGCGAACAAATCCTACCAGTCTTATGGAGAACAAAGCAACATGTGCCCCTGTAAAATATTACAAAACTATATCCCTTCGCAGTGTTTGAGATCAAACACAAATATCTTTGACATTTATTATCCCCTCCTGTCCACAGCTGATGGATAAAAAAACAACTACAAAATAAAATAGAGAGGAAAAATTCAGTTTAACAGGAAATATTCCCAGTTAGGACCAACACATACAGTTAAAAACTGGAAAATGTGATTGTAGCTTCCTGGCCTCATCAGCAAAGTTTGTTTTTCTACTTTGTGTGTTACACCCAAGTTTTTCCATAGGCCTCCAACTGCATACTGTTGAGCTTTGTTTTTATTAGCTTTTTGGAACAGAGAACAATAATTATCCAGAGTTTAAATTCCTTTATAGGAACAATTCATTTGGAGAAAACAAAGTTGGGGGAAAAAAACCCGTAACAATGGAAAATACCAAAGGTCTTCCAAGACTTAGATAAGCAATCAGGCACACTCCTCCATCCCCCAAAATACTTGAGTGATGGATAATTTCTTTTCTATGGTAAGGCTTCACTATTGTTCCGAATTAGAAACAATTTCGAAGTGACTGCATGTGAAATTATTTCAATCAATTGGGAAAAAAAATAATCAGTTCTAGGACCAAAATAACCTTCAGGTGTCAATACAGATTTATGGCACCATTTTCTTCTGACTTCCCAGTTCAATCTACTTCAATCAGTTGACACTACCAAATTTCAGTCTCTTAGCTGGCAACATAGCTAAAAGGAGCACTGCAGACCATTCCTCACCTAGAAACTGAGGTCTTAGTTAAGACCCTCTCATGCCTTTTGAGCATAACGGGGTACTGTTACCAAGCTTGGTCAGAAATCAGCTTAGCTTTGATGTCTACCTCAAAGTCTCCAGTGAAATGCAAAAGGGCAAAAAAGCAAACATCCTTTCCTTTCCACTCATCAGGACGAGATGCAAATACAATGAAGATTCAGTATCCAAAGACTGACAACTGAGCATGGTCTCCCATTAGTCACACAAATTTGTTAAAACCAGTGCTAGAAGGAAAGATAAGGAAGTGCAGGTGAAGCAACCTTTATTTGCAGATATTCTGTTTTCTAACACTGCTTAAATGTTACATTACAGAAGTCGCTCTGCTTAAATGTCAGCCTGCAGAAGTTGCTTCCTGGAACGAGAAAGACCAGCTCATCTCTTGCTGCTACAAGGAAGCCCAGAAGCTATTCACCAGGCAGAGGAAATGGAAACTCCTGCCAGTGTTACAAAGTAATCCTTTTAAAAAAATAATAATAAAAAAAGATAAATTTTATATTTCGAATTTAGGATGTTTTAGCATCTAGCAGTCAATACCTTGCCCAAAGAGCCTGCAGCCTACAGGGCAAAGGCCAGGGGATCGGGACAGTAATAGGGCTCGCTACTTTACTGTCTGCATCTTCCAGGCTCTAAGCTGCTGAGGACATGCAAGTAGCATCTTTGAACCGTGTAAGTCTTATTTAAAAATTTTCAAAAAAAAAAAACAAACCTTGGGGAAAAAATAGCAAACAAACAAAAAAACCCAAACACCTTACCTAAGCCAATAAATATCAGGATGTGAAGAACATTTAAAACATTAATGTCTGAACATTCCATGTGAACTAAATCAAAAAATCATGCTGATCTGTAAATGTTAATGTGGTTCATTATTTTGCTGGTCATGAGACATGAAGTAGCAGATCTACACCAGCACTTCACAAACAATCAGAAAAGGCCAAAGCTGTATAAATCAGAGTAAAGCTTTACAAATATAAATAGGTGCACAGCCTAAGTGCAGCAGGAGCCCAATTCGCTTTAAAAAGTAGTTGGAAAACAGCAGTTAATGGATGGGTTTTGTTTTTTGGTTTGGTATTATTATTTTAATCCTGAATGGCTTTGCTTGTTTTAGTAGCATTTTTGCCTTTGACAGAAGTTTCAAATCAGCATACTTCTGCACAGGTGAATCTATACTGACTAATACTGTTTTGTGCTATAAGAGGAACTGGCCAAGCTCTACACATACCAGTGCGAAAAACATCATTTCAGAATTATACTAAAACTGAATTCTGCTTGTTCAGCCATAACCAATAGACAGGAATCACAGAATAGTCATAAAAGAAAATGCACTTGATTATATAAGAAAACTAATTTATGCCAGGTTACACCTATTACTGATCTAATAACAGCCCTTTCTTGGGGTTTAGGGGTTAGGTCATATACCTGGAAAAACAGTAACTTAAGAAGGTATTGGTAATTTTTTTTTTTTTTTCCTCTGTGGTTTAACAGCTAGACACCAACAGTCTTTACAGCACAGTTTGGCCTTGTCTAGATTAGGATTTAGGGACATACACATCACATTACGCAGAATCATATTTAAAAAAAAAGAACAAAAAAAACAAAGCAGAGTCTTTACGGTAAATACTCAGATGCAGTTTAAATGACCGGCTTCTCCTGGAACTGCATGTTCATCAACTCAGGACATGCTCAGCACAATTTGTTACGTCTTGCCTGATATCGGAGATATTGCTTGCCACTTCAAACTAGTACCCCAGTTCAAACTAGAACCTTTAATAATTCAGCCCTCCGTTTTTCAGACAGGGCGTGAACGGAAGGCAAAGGGTGCGTAAGCCTTCTGCAGGCCCTGTAAGCGATGGTGCCTCTCACTCCCAATGAAGAGAGCTGAAACTCTTCCAGTACATTGTATGAACCAATTCCCAGCGACGACTTGTTGTTCTTCCAACATGCTCAAAGAACTAATTTTCTTGTGATGTTATTACAGTTCACATAGATCAGCGCTAAAGATTATGGACCACATTCATCACCGCGCTATGCCGCTGTAATTCCATTAAACAAGTGTTCTTTCTATTCCAGCATTAACAGATCATACTGTGAGCTTTGAAACAGGGTTCAGCCTGCTCTGAACGTCTAAATAAAACCTACCAAACCACCAAAGCGAGTGACACTGGCATTAATCTGAAGTAACGTGGCTGTGAATCAGCCTTGGTATTTTTGTTCAGTTTTCATGGCTCACCTTTACCAGCACTTACACCACAGAGCATCTGCATGGAAATTCTGCCTTGGATTCATCTCCCAAGCAGCACCTCTCCACATTCATATTTATTTCCATCAACTAATCTGGACTGCCATAGAAAGTATTTTTTATTTTTTTAAAAAAATGCATGCAGGATTGTAAAAAAAAAAAAAATTTTAAAGGCAAGTTTTTGTTGATTGGACCATTGTGTACTTTAATAGTTTGGTTTTTTTAATTGTTGTTCTGGGGTTTATCTGTGTATACGTGGCAGCAATAGAGTTTCAAAGCCCTCAGTATAAGCCTCTAGTTCTGTATTTAAAAGGATATTTAATCCAAATCCTCCTCTTATTTATTAAAGATGCTTTTATATTTTTTGTAAACCATATCTTCCCTCAGATCTCAATTGCTATGTAATAAACGTGGATAAAAATAAATCTGTCTAAACTTATCATTTTGCTGATACTCTCTGAAACATCCTGTTCTTAAGCAGAACATTGGAGTTTAAAAAAGCAGCTTTATGAGGCAATGAGAGAATCGGAGACCTGTGCTTTATTCCCAGGTCTGTCACGTGCAAACAATTTAATCTTCACTTGCTGATGACTACACCCACAGAGAGACCTCAGCACTGGGGCACTCAGTTCTGTCATCCACTGGCGTGTGTTGGGCACGGTGGCTCTGTGAAGGATGCCTGCATGGAGACCAGTACGGCACAACAAGACTTCCAGCACCCTTTCCAAAAAAGCCAGCGAACAAGCACAGCTACCAGAGAGAAACCAAGAAGAGAGGACTCTCTCATCTGCTAGTGGTGAGGTGAAGGGAGGCCCTTTTGGTCACGCCTCAGGTCTCAAATCCCTTAGCGCATAACAGGTCACTTATTTCAAACCAAGATCAAAAGAGATTTCAATCAGCCAGAGCTCACTTCACTCAGTGAACTCCTGTGGCTGAGAGACCTTAGCTCAACACTATCTCCTCTTGTTGAACGTCTCAGCTATAGACTTATCGAAGCTGAGTTTTAGAGGTCCTCTCCCCCACCCTGATCGAGCCCAAAATACTTTCCAAAGATGACTAAAAAGCCCTGGATCAGACAGGAGGAGAGAAAATGTGATGCTGCAACCTAGACAGATGCAGGCACCAGGCAACGGGGAAACTAAACTCACGCTTTAAGCTCAAAAGACCACTTCCACATTTGACGTTCAGTGGTCACTGGACATAAAAAATGGCCTCACCTGTCCCAGGGTCAGGAATTTTGATGGCAGCATTCCTCTCCTGCATGAGCAACTCTTCTCTGATCCTAAAGAGTCTGAAATTTTTTTTTACGCTAAGCAGTTAAGTTTTCAAGAGAAGCTGAGGAAATAGTCTTTCCACCAGGAAGAAGTAATAGAGTGTTAGTGCCCCTTCCGAGAAGGTGAGAAACGTACTCCTCCTTGAACTGAAAAGTTGTAATTAGCCTGGGATGCAGGTATGGCTACAAGATTCACGGGGGAGAAGAATGGAGGGACAACTGTGCAAGTTATTGCTGCAGCATGGCAGGATTGCAGTGTGCATACATTTATATTAGTTATTATTAATAATGAATGTTAGGACAAATAAAATTAAGTTGTTTTCCACATAAGGAACAGTGAAAACTGAAAGTGGCAAACAGGACTCAAGTGCTCTAAGCAAAGATCTCAAGTCAGGTTTTCTGCAAGATTTTTGCTTATACATGAAAGTAAGCACCATTAGCCAGAGGAGAAGCCACAAATGATATTTCTCATGGAAATAAAAAATAGATCCATTCACCAATGGATTGTAAATGATAAAACTAGTCTACACATTTTCACTGGTTCTTAATCTCTCAAGACCATTTGCTCACTGTATTACCAAGAGATGAGCTTATCTGTCAGGTTCATCAGAACTTTTTGATTAAACAACACAGAAAAGAAACAGGAATTTATCTATCTGAAATATCATTATACTGACATTACTGATCTAACTCATATACCTGGCTGACGACATTACTACCATAATGAAGCAACGCAGATTAAGGCAAAGCAGGACCAAGAGAAGCAAGCCATAACCCCAACCTAGCAGCAAGAAGCCATCCAGCATATACAACCCATGAACGTGATGGGTGGGTTTTCTCTCAGAGAGCGCGCTGCGCTGTTCTGTTTTGTTCAGTGCGTTACTTCATTTGTGCGCATCATCTTGACTGAGGAAAACAACTCTGACTTAAGCGGAACATGGGGTTGTCAGTGCTTTTATTCAAGTATCAAGGGGCTAGTTCCTGCTACTTGGAAATGAAAGAAGCATCTTTCCAAGGCTGCAGTTACCTCTTGTGCTGAACAACAGGTTTGCATTAAGCGTATAATAAAGACCCGCAGATAAAAGGCATACTTCACAACTCAAACGAGGGGGCAACAAGGCAGCAGGAGGCCAGAGAATTCACTGCTTCTTGCTTCATGCAGGTGTCCCCACACGTGCAAGAGAGGCAGCGGCAAGGTCAGAGAAGCTCAGAGGGGAGGGGAGGGAGAAAACTTCACGGCCTGAACAGGCAGTGGGAAAACAACTGGGGGGGGAAGTAGGAAGAAGAGTTTGGGTGCTCAACACCTCCTGAAACAGATCTGTAACCACACAGAGAAGACTTTCTCCCGTTTGATTCAACTCTTTCACATTTGTATGTACTCATGCGGTTTTAATAAAGTCTTAGGAAATAATATTCAACAAAACTACCCCTCACACACTTTTTATTTCTCCTACATGAAACAATCTCGGAGACCTCTGATGTACAACTGGCCTCTAAAAATCAAATGGGAGTAAAAATACCAACATAAAACCTGGTAATTCCCAAGGCATTCAAAATTCAGAAATATTTAGGTTTTGGAATTGTCCCTTCTTTTGCTCTGTTTTAAAGGCAAGCTTCTGATGTGCCACATATTCAAAGCCCCTGGCATGGCCTCACTGTGTTGTAAGCTTGACCTGTGATTTGATAATACACGTGCAGCAAAATCTCCGAGGCGAGGCTGCATGCTGACTAATACCCTGATGCAACCTCCACTAGGCTGGGTGAAGACATCACAGAAGGAGCAAAACATTTGCTACGTGTCTCAGCTGAGCCTCCAGTGGGGATCCTGCAGATGCCTGGTATTTACTCGCAAGATGAGCACTTCAAACAGCCTCTGTCAAGGCTTTGCTATGGTTCTCTCCTTGGTAAGAGGATGAACACCTTTGCAAAGTGGTTTGCTGTTCAGAGAAAGGGCAAAGCTCTCCTAGTTTTGACCATATGTGAGAATAACATGAAAAAAAAGGGTACATAATATCAACTGGAAGATGGAGTTGAAATATACGCCTAACTGACATGGAAGGTACGTGAAGGTTTGCGTAGCCAGTACCTACCTCATCACCACTTCTCTGGATGTGCTATGACCAAGGCAACAGTTGCCATAGGGAATGGTGTAACAAAAGGAAGCACCTTTAAAATGTACAGAGATATCCCAAAACGAGCACTTTGCCCTACACATTTTCAAAATCAAGAGGTTTTCTGCATTCGAGTTTTTTAAATACCTTCAGCTTTGCCGAATTAAAAATAATTGCAAAAATTACAATGACTATGCTTTCTGAAGTGATTTTTAACTTCTGTTACCCTGCACCATCTGCAGCAAATGCAGAAGTACCTGTAAGGTGGACAGAGACTGCACACAGACATGACGTATTTATAATACCTACTTGTGCACAATTATTCTAAACAAGGCAGTCTGGTATGTTTTTTATTTTATAAACAATCTATTCAGGAAATAATGCACACCACAGCGGTATCAAGAGATACCGCTGACGGGTTTCTTACACTCTTGCATGTTCAGTAGGAAATGAGTGAATTACGATTACAGAAATTGTAATTAATTTATATACCTGCATGCCTGTGTTTGTATGCATGTTCATCCACACAAATAAAACCTATACAGATTATAGATTTTATCTATTAAAGCTATGCAGAACTAGAGAGAAGTACCAAAAGCTGTACCAACTTACATTCCCTTTTCACGCAAAAAAAAAAAAACCACATCACACACAGCTGAGAAAGAAAAAAAATGCTTCTCTAGGTTTGCTGACAGTTAACATTACATTGTGCAGATGTGAACAATCAGTCACTTCTGAGAGTGCCGCCCAAAGAAATTGAAACAATTTTGTAAAGGTTTGGGGGAAGTATATGTCTTAAAGTCCGACCCCCTCAAATGAGAGACTCCAGCAGAATTCAAAGGGTAACGGACACTAATCCACATGCGCCCAAAAGCCTCAAGGATCATACGTAGCAAACACACTGAATAGTATAGTTTAGAAGCCTTGCAGCTAACTCTCAATCAATACAAATTCAAGCACAAACCCCCAAAAGCACATTACCACCAGGAATACCTATTCCATTTGAACAAGTTTTTGAGGAAATGGGTAAAAAGAAACGCACCTTGGGGCTGTGAGTACCCCAGGCAATTTGGATCCTTCAGATTCTTCTAAAATAATGTGTATTATACCTGAAGTGCGTACCATAAGAAACTCCTCAGTACAGGCTACCTTCATTGTGACCCAAATCACTGCAGCAACCTTGCCTCTGTTCAAAGAGTATCTTCAGCAAAGCCATTATCTCCAGAAGCAATATTGCTCTGAAAGGGGAACACAAAAGAGTCTCTCATGTTCTATGGGCAGCCAGTGGGTAGCTCCAGGTTTGAAGTGTTGAAGTACCCTCTTTTATCACCAGAAAACTCGAGGGAGAAGGTTAGTCTTTCAAAAGCCCTCCCCATTTCACTAAAAGTGCCTGTACAAAAAAAATTAAACCCAGGCAGACATTGCAGGTAAGGGCTCAACTGAGGGACTGATGCTTGTCTCCTCCTTACCCTAAGGAGTAATTTTTGATCAGGTATAAAATGCTCGCCCAGTTATGAAAGTCTCCAAAACACAATCAAAAAGGTACAGAATACCTTTGTTTCCAATTTAATAGTCTATTTTTTAAATAAGTTTCCCAGCACAGAACAAATTAGAAAGAAAGGGCAGTTCCCAGCCCTCCCATTCTGCTAACTGTTCCTCTGAAATAACACTGGAGAGCTGAAACAATATTTAAACTTGCTTCCACACTTTTTCATAGTCTTTTTATATTTGCAACGCCATAGATACCAAGCAGAGTGGAATGGCTGCTTTTCCCCACCTAACTACAGCTTTCCAGAATGGCCTACAGTATTTCCTTATAAGCGCAGCTGAAAGTTGCATTATTAATGTGGTGTATGCACATCAAAAAAAAAGATAAAACATTCCAGTATAAAAAGAAAATAGCTTAAAGATGAATAACTTTATAGAGACAATAGAGATCAATAACTACTTTTGCATCAGGCATAACTTTTTTTTTCCCCTAGAGCATGTTATGACTGGATACACAACGGCATTTTTCTGTACTTGTTAAAACCAGCTCCTTGTAGACTACGTTGTAGATGTCAGAACAAAAAAAGGCTCTATTTCAGACCAGAATTCTCCCAGTCCATTAATCTAGTTCCAGTTCTGACATGGAGGAAATATCTTTTACCATTAACTTCACACTTCTCCAGTAGCATGTGCCTAAAAAGACTGCAGAATCTGCCTCTATTTCTCTGCTCCACACCCCACAGACTAAAACGTACTAAAAATATTAACTATCTCAATTGTACTTTACCATAAAAGAAAGCTGTATTTTTCATGATGCTTATACCGTATTGCATAAGACTTACTTAACAGAACTAATTCCTGTCATCCAACATGTGCAAAATCTCAACGGGAGCTGCAAAGGCCCAAGTGATTTGCATCTAATTTGGTTTTCAAAACATGTCACTATGTACCATTTGAACACTGAAGTCTACTTTACGTCTTTTTATTACAATGTAATAAACTACTGTGGCTGGGGAGTTATTACTCTCCAAACCCAGCTAGCGCTCCAAGTGTAAGTAGTTCTATGCGTTCTGCCCACCACCCATTGGTGGCCACCTAATCTGTTGGAGTGTATGAAAAAAAGTTAGAGGGGGCGGGCGTTGGTTGGTTTTTTTCCTATTTGGAGGACCATATCCAAGAATGAATCCATCTTTGAAGAGATAAGTATTGCAATTCAGTTCAATGTATGTTCAAGCTCCAGAGAGTATGGGGTTTTGGTCTTCATTTCAGCACGGCCAATTTCCTTCTCTCACAGCCTGCAGAACCAGTAAGGAGGCTTCTGGCAAAGCAAACAGGGCACAGCACAGCGTACTGCAGCTCAAAGTAGCTCATTTAACCAGACGTGCCTCACACCACATGCACAGAGCCTTTGTTTATATTCCCTCCCTGCTAGGAAAGGTTAGTACGCTAAAAAGAAGATACTTTGGTACTACCATTCGTGGCAAAAGCTTGTCCAACAGTCTTCCTCCAACCTAACTACGCATGTTCATTTTCCAACGCGCTTGCCCTGCCACTCTCATGAAATACACCGATTATGCTACGTCATCTCCTGACTTGGTAGATCAGGTGAAGAGAAGCTACTGTTGGAATAGTTTCAGCCCTACCTGAGCCACACAATCGTTACTTAGCTTCCTTTGCCAGAGACCTGCAAAGAGCTGTGGAAACTCCTTGACACAGCAGCTCATTGGTGTACTCCATTTCAACCTCCGGACTGGAACTGGAAGGCTTCAGCTTCTTGAACCGTTTTCCAAATAATTTTGAATAATTTTGAATTAACAAGCATTTGTGCCGTGCAGCCACAGACTTCCCTCTGTCTCTTTTAAATGTATGAAGCGAAACCCCACAATTATCTGCTTATTACTTCTTTGTTAATGCCCTGAGAAGTAAGGCACAGCAGCAGCAGTATCACACTGACTGTAGAAAGAGTATCTTTCACCTCACAACTGGCAAGTAATTTTAGATTTCATTTAAACTACAAAATAGTAGATTTAATTCCAGTCATTATTTGCTTAAAAGTTTTTTCCTACCCCTATCTGTCTCCTTCAAACTTTGTTAATCTCTTTGCTCTGCTCATAAACCATATCTGATCTTTCTTTTTGAATAGACATTTTGTTTTCCTGAATAGCTTTAAGACTCTTTGACAAAATCATCACCATTTTGTTAGACAAGGAGACAACTTTCTTTTCTAACAGAAAGGATGGTGAAAGACAGGGAGGAAATTTGCTGTGTTGGAGAGTCAGAAAATGCAGAACAACCTACACTGAATTTGTCAGTAAAAAAGCACTGTGAACCAAAAAAAAAAAAAAAAAAAAAAAAAACACAAACCAAAAACTTCAGNCAAGGTGACGATAATAACACCCTTTCCAAGTTACTTTCAAAAACGAACAAGAAGAGACTCGTTAGAAAAATCTAGAACTCATTGTATATTGAATCAATTATTGGCCACCTCATGGCCAATGATAACTTGCTTGGATCACCAATTCAGCGTTCCCACTGTAAGAGAGAGAGAGAGAGAGAGAGTAATGCAAGAACTACATTTTAGATGCACATTTAACTGGCTGCTCCATCAGCTGGACTGAGTCCATAAATGGCTTACTTTCCAGCATAATTCACATTACAAATAAGATCCATTGACCTTTAAGAGGGAGCAGGAAAAAAAAAGAGCAAACCAAAGTCTGGTTTAACTACAAGTACAACTTTCTGAAGCACAAGTTGAGGCATTTTCAATTATCTTTTATCAAATACTCAGTGAAACAGAGGAGATTAAATTAAGTGCACTTCAACTGAATCATTTTCTGTAGAATCAAGCAGTCTCAAATTTCTCAGCAACTTGATAAAGAGTAGAAAATCCTGCCCTTCTGTCATGGAAGTGAAAGGCAAGTACAAATGTATTATATATTACATTCGTATGACACAAAGGCTTTCCTAAGATTAATATTATCTTAGCATTAAGAACATAAAGATACTAATGTTTACTAAGTAGGATTTAGCACACAAGAAACAAACTCCTTTGTACTTAATTTCTTGAACATGTATTAACAAAGTCCAAGACCGCCTCTGGGAATTTCCCAAAGCAGCAAAGAATCCATCCCTTATCCAGATGCAGGCAAGTCAGCAAGCTCAAACTCCAATTTCTCAAGTTTTATCATTGTTGATCATGTTGTTGTCACAGAATAAATTTCACATTTTTCTTTGTTTAAAGATTAGACTAACAACAATCTCAAAGATTGCTGGACTAACTGCACCATCATCCAAAAAGCAGTAATGTGGGTCTAAAAGATTTGTCCCAAACTCTCCCCTGCTTCCCTAGATGCAAATAATGTTCTAGTTTCCACCCTCCCTCATGCTAGTTCAGTATAGCATGTCAGAATGAAACCTTATAAGATAAATAATCCTATTAATTTTTAGTAATATTAAATTTTGACTCTTGCATTGCTGCCATATTCTACCTGAGGCACCATGACACAACATGCTTTGGCAAATCTGCATTATCATCAGGCTTTTTCAGACCCCTGCTTTGATGTTACCTTTTAGAGACTTAACCTTATAGAAAGCCTGTCAACCTGAAAACCAAGAGATTCAGCTGCCGGAGGACAGTTATCACACTTTCAAGGCCTTCAAGTTCAAACTCAAACCTGTTTCATGGTTGTGCCCTGTGGGACACATTAAAGAATCACAGTACATTAATATCCAGTCTTTTTTTATTATCTAAAGCTCTTAGAACCCATGTCACTCTGCGAATCATTTCAAGATATTTAAATATTAAAATGAACACTTGATGGCAAATTGAAAAGGATAAATTCTACATTTAAAGCTTTATGGTCAAACTTAATAGCTTCTGATTTAACTCCTTTGGGGGAAAAAAACTTACTTACTAAATTCTCACTCTTACAAAATTACTAAAATAATTTTTAAATTACTTAAGTCCTACACTTACACTTCATATGTTGGTAGTATCACTGTAAGAATCTACCCTGCCTATAGTCAGGGGCATATATGCAAGGAGATCTGTTAAATTGAATCATAAACTCTTAACCAGTAATCATCACTTGAATCGGCATCCTCAGCTGTCAGGAAAAACAAAACAGTACTGAATTTATGGCTTTAGTATTTCTCTCTTCTGCAGGCAGCCAAAGTGATCTGACACATTTACACACGTCAACTTTAGCAGCAGACGTCAAGCAAGTTAAGTTGTTTGTCTATTTTTTCCCCCTTTCATGCTTAAAACCTTCCAAATGGAATCCCAGAACATTTCCTGGCTAGGAGCTATGTATGAAGCTGTGTTTTCAAGAGGAAAAAAAAAAAAAAAAAAATTCTTTGGGCTAATCCAGTGGGCAAGAAGAAAATGTTGTTCCTCACAGCAAATGCAAGGCATGGGATGATGAATAGGTTTTCTGTGGTTCAGAGTCCCAGAGAATGGAAAGAAAACATTGCGTATCCATCTTTTCCATATGAGGGACTGTGCTTTATTTTATAATGCCACAGCGTAGATAAAACACATGATGCCTTCCTCTACAAGTGATGGGCCTTGGCAGAGATTCTGCAAAATAGCAGTGATCTAATTTCCACAGCTGTCCCTCTTTCCTCAAACTTCACCTTGAAATTTTTGGGATGCACACTGGACTGTGTTCAAATTCATTCTTCTCCGTGGGATTCCCCAGTAACGAGGTTGAACATATTGAAATTATGAGTCCAGCAATGCTCTCATACAGCAGTTTCAAAATTAGTTAGATTTACCTGACTTGTGTTACAGATAGACGTTTCAGCACAAAAGCAAAAGGCTTGCTTCCCAGTGCACCAGATCTATAAACTAGTAGTAATGCATTACTTCTCACAGCGTGCAGGAGAACTATATTGTGTAAAACAACAACAGTTCACTCATTTGAACTAACGTCATACATTTTATAGCAAAGCAGAATATAGGAGCATGTTGAAAATGTATTTGCTGCAAAAAGTCTTGCCACGGGAAAAAAAAACAATCATCAAAAAGCAAAATATGTACTTACATATGCATATGTTAACAGAGAGAGCTCAAAATCCTTTCCTCTGGAATTCAAAATGAACCAGGACATGCAATCACACTACCTTTTGCTTTCTTTTTCCAGCACTAAGAAGCGAAGTCTGCCATCCATGCCATTTAACTCTACCTGCTTATTTGAGAAACGACACTTCAAACACAAGACTTGAACCGCATTCTCTCCCTCACCTTCCAGTGTTCAGAAGCACGTATTGAAAAAACCCTAACCGCAAACCACAAGCACGGAATAAACGCGTCTATGAGGCAAGGGCAGACCAGGGGCATGCGTGTTTCTCTGAATAACAGGCAGATATAGTTAATTCGAAATACAAAAAGACAAAATAAAACCACATCCAGAAACAACAACCAACCTCTCCTGAAGCAGTAACAGGCAAGGCACTATTTCCAAACAGTTACTCTGGTGTAAACACTGAGCAGCTCTTTAAAGATAAGTTTATACACAATGCATAGACAAGCACTTGTTTCAAACAGGAGGCTGTATTACCTGCCTTTGCCTCTATACTACTGATGTTTTTTCCTTTCCCTACTTCCTTTTCATGAAGCCTTAGGCCCAAGGAAAGGCTTAGTCTTTTCCAGAATTGAAAATAATGCCTGAACATCTGGTAGCTTGCACTAGCTCAGCACTCCAAGGTTTGCCTCAAGTCAGGCAACATATACCCTCAGAGACTCTGCCAAGAAAATTCCTAACAATTTTTTTCCCCTAATATAAGGACTTCCAATTAAAATACTTCTTTTATTCTTAGGAAAAAGTATTTGTACAGCACTGCATATCAGTCTGCAGGGCTTTATAGCTGTCACGGTATGGGGATACTTGGGTTTGGAGTTTGGATCTTTTTTGTTTGTTTGGGGTCAGTTTTGGGTTTGTTTTTTTTCGGCTAACATATCCAAACAGATACCTAATATCTCACTATGTATATATGAACAAGCAACAGCATCATAATACAACCAAGCTTTTTGTTAGACTAGGATTAATGCCTACTTTTAAAAATAGAGGAACGGAAACACCTGCAGTTGAGGAACTTTCTGAGCCAGCTATGGTTTTTGTACTTGCTCTCAGTGGATTTCTTCCTTTCACATTTTTAATTAATTTTTTAAAGTCTTGCAAACTTTCATCACAGCTTACCACAGCACGCAGAACAGCTTGTGGTAGGTAGTGGTATAGCTTAACTATGCTGCGTGGTAGTCCAGAACTTCTTGGAACATTTAAGATGTAGGCACACCACTGTACAACGATGTCTTATGACTTGGTCTTCATCCTTCCCTTTGTGATACCTGCCATTCCATTTGCTGTGTGCTACTTAGCCCTACTGAGTAACAAGTTCCTACCTTCCCAGAGTTACCCGTGGGAAGACAACTCTGGAGCAACAACTAAGCGACATGAGCCAGGTCAGAGCCTAGCACGGTAGAACTGTAATTTTCTCATGTTTCCCATTCCCATGTGCGCACTCACATTTCTCTACATCGAACTTCACTTCAGTTCTGTGGCTTAGTTAAGCAGGATTGTAAAGGTAGTTGCACAGTCCTGCAGAGCTGGCCCTTGACTACCCTGAATAAATTAGTACTTCATTACCTCACTGTTCACCTGCTCTTCCAGATCATTTATATAGCCAACACAACAAGGAGCAGAAATCTCATCTTATTTTTCCAGTATGTATTACGAGGTCTCCAGCTTTCCGCAGCTGATACTGCCTATTCCAAAATGTATTTATACTTGGAAGTTACCGTTTAATTTGACATTTAGGGGTATGGAACACAGTACTTTTCTGCAGGGGAAAAAAACCCCACTGTCTTACTCATACTCTTCATTTTTGGCAGTCTCTCTCAGAAACACTTTGTCTCATCACGGAGATCATTATCCTGAGGTGATGCAGCCTGCATGCAGGAATGAGCTCTGTGCCATTATGTCTCTCGCAGTAACAGACCAGATTCCAGTTTCACGCTGTTACAACACATCGCACTTCGTCCTTATTTTATTGCTCTTGACTCCATTAAGAATGACAGTTTGATCTATTATCAGGGACTTGGCTCAAAGGGAATGCAAAATAAGGAACTCCAACTTCAGGATTAAGTACTGAGCCATGCTACTTCGAAAACTAGAGTAAGGTTGTTTAAATGTCATTTCAGCACAAGAAAAAGCTTCTTCCATGCTTACAATACACATTTTGGCTTTTGCCAACAGATCTTCCATCCCATTTCATAAAACGTCAAGTCTACTAGCTACTGCAGTCTCACTGCAACATGAATTAGTAATCTGGTGGGCATCCTGCCCCAATGACCTCTAAAGCACAGGGATTTATTTTGAAAAGAGTTAAGAAAACACATATTGGCAGACCTGGTAAGACTTCACACATTTGAGCAAGGTAGTAGGTAAGAGGAGAGAGGAAAAGCACTGGAACCAGTTGAGTGCTAACACTTGAAAAGAAATCTAACTTAGCAGTTTATGCCTAACATGGAGATGGTGGAGGGCTTGCAATTAAGTTACTGATGATTAATAAAGGAGGAATTTCTCATAAACTTGAAGTACATGGCTGAAGCTTAGATTAATAGATAGATGGAAGATTAAATCAACAGCCACAGACGTCTGGAATAAAACTTCCAGTCAGCATATCTTGGTTTCATGCACTACATAGTTACAGTAAAAGATAATGGATTTATCTCTGTGTCCATCAGTTTCAGCAGCTGATACTTTTTTCATGTAATAAAGACCAGCTACAAACAAAAATTTGGGTCTTATTATCAAAATAGTTTGTGAAATGACAATCCGCATACCAGTAAGAGATCTTCCTGAAGCACAAAAGCAAAAGGTGCATATTACATGCCGTAGCAACTAAGCCAGACAAAAAGGAGGTCTCATCTCAGCTGAGAAAAGGAAAATTTGGGGGACATAAATAAATTCCTTACTAAGTGTCTGCATAAGTCTGGATGCTAGGATGATTAAGCTTACGGGGGTGGGGGGAATCAAGGGAGTGATTATTCCCCTATACAGTGAAGTCTCCTAACTGTTCCTGCTGTTATACGCATGTCTTCACACTATGCATTAGCAAACATTTCAGAAGAAAATGTGAGAAGCCAACACTGGAGGCCTGGGGTCCACCTCACCACTGCTTATCACATTTAGTAGCTAGAAACTGGCTTAAACACAAAACCATGGATTTCTATTCATAATATCACCTCTGTATTGTAGCAGCATTCATTAGCACAGATTTCCTGAAATACTTAACTGGGAAAATAATGGCAATGTCTCGGTAGAGGCAACCAAATGTGAGCAACCAGTGTGAATTACAACTTAGTTAATATAATCTTTTATTATTTCCTGAAAAATCTCTTCCTTCTGTGATTTTCTTAGTGGTTTTTCAATTTCGTCTGCCTTTTATGATTTTTAAGAGAAATTACCACTTGTAGCAGCAGAATGCAAGAGACACAGTAGAAGACCTTGATTAGAAATTCAAAGACTGGATATGAGGAAGACTTTTTTTCTTTTCTAACTCTGAATTGCAGATTGGTTTTTGTCTGGCTTCTTCACACAGGTAACTTGTTTTTTCCTTTTGTCCCCTCCCTAATTACAGAGAGGAGTGGTGCCATAGCTCCATGTGCCCTTTTTCATCTGCCTAATTGCTCTTTCTGTTCAGACTCCTACTCATAAGCATTTCAGAGGCCTGCATAAAACATTTAACTGCCAAAATGTTTATTTTAATGACTTTTCAACCCATTAAAACATATTCATCACAGTATCATTAATAATCTCTTCACACTTTTACAGTCTTTCCATGGTAGCACATCCTCCTAGGTAGTATATTTTCAGCACATCAGTACTGGGAGGAAGGGAGAAGAAATTATCTGAGAACTGCAAGCATGTGGCACAAAGGACAAGAGCAGCACTGGGGATCTGGACCTTGGCTTGTGGGAGGTGCAGTGCCTGGGTGGTTTTCTCCCTTTTTGCTCTGAAAGTAGGATTCTTAGAGTCGCCCCCATGATGCCGGTTAGGTTGCACGGGGACTGTGACAGCCCTAACAACACGTATCTGTTGCTTTAGTCCAGCAGCGAGGGGAAGATCAGCTAAGGAAGACTGCAGTGGAGGATGCAAGGAGGTCAAACAGGAGGCAAGACAAACCTGAAGAGGTAGCAGCCTGTGCTCCAGAGTCTCCTGTCACTCCATATCAAGTGGTTGCAGAAAAGCCAGCACAACAGCATGAACTGACAAATGTGACTAAATAACTTCATCTAAAGCAAAAAGCTGTCATATATTAATATTGAATCTTAGTCTTTTTCCCATTTTCATTAATCCTGCATTGTTTTCCATTTATATCTTTAGATTCTCACAAATGGGAGAAGTGCTGAACCTACAGACTCTGTCCACTCAGATTTTGAGCATCTACAAGGAGGGAGACTCTACAACCTCTCTGGGCAACCTGTGCCAGTGTTTGACAACCCTCACAGTAAAATCATTTCTTGTTATGTTTAAATGAAGCTCTCTGTATTTCAGTTTCTGCCCACTGCCTCTTGTCATGGCAGTGGGCACCACTGAGAAGAACCTGGCTCTGTTGTCTTTATTGCCCCCTGATTAGGTATTTATACACTCTGACAAGATCCCCCACAGAGCCTTCTCTTCTCCAGGCTGAACAGCCCCAGCTCTCTCAGTCTCTTCTCATGTGAGAGATGCTCCAGTCCCTTAGTCACCTTCATCGCCTCTCTCCAGTATGTCCATGTCCCTCTTCTACTGGCGAGCCCAGAACTGGACACAACACTCCAGGTGTGGCCTCACCAGTGCTGTGTAGATCCTGTAACTGCTTGTGCCAAGATATCCCATCGTGTCCTGAGATGCAGGTGGAGACACATGAGTGTTTCATACCACATACAAAGCCATCAATTGATATTTAACAATGAGCACAGTTCTGGGTTTCTGTTGTCCTACAGCACAGAGTGATCTGATGCACTATTAACTTGTAGTAATTCAATATTACTCTAACAGACTAATGTTGTCACAAACTAAGTTTTCAACTTGAAAGTTACTAGAATTGGTCGAAAAGTGACAAAACCCACGAAAAACTAAGTTACAAACATGGATTTAAATTTGAGTTAGCCACACACTGGCTAACTAGAGCATCCATTTGCACTCTGACTCAACTGACTCTCTCAACTCGTATTCTGACACATAGAAATACTGATATTCTGACATTGAGAACTGCTTGCCAAAGGAAACCGGGTGTCAAGGAACATTTATATTTTCTTAACAAAAAGAAGAACAGCTACAAGAAGAAAGTCAAGTGTGCAACCCTGTTCCTTCCTTACTCAACACATGGAACTCAATGCCACAGAAACAGGAGCTACAATTCGGAGGCAAAGGGAAGGCGTATCACAAAGGACATGAAAAACTGACAGGCCAGGGCAGATTAAAAAGAAACTCTCAGGGGAGATTTCAGTTGTGATCACACAACTGACAGGGGTACCATGATGCATATGTCAACAGCAGCTGAACAGGTATTCATGCTTTAGGAATGCTTGCTCTGTAAGATCCACTGTTTGGCAATGACTTAACATTATCTGCTTTGTCACAAGCCTGTGTCCCACTATCCTTCCTAACAATGCAGAACCCGCAGCTGAAACCTATAGGAGTAGTTGCTGGATTCTTTTCTGACTCATGCATCATTGAAAGAGCTCTTCAAATTTAATTGCAGAACCTCTATGAAACAGGAATAATGTAAGTACTGAAAATACATATTGTATGTATATATTTTCTTTTTCAGGCTTCTAGGCTATGACTGAAAAGCTGGCAATTACAAGCTGAGAAAAAAAAATGAAACAAAAAAATAATCTTATTTTTACCCACAAACTGAGCAAGTTTGTTCTGAAGAGTCTCTTAAAAGAAAGCATAACTCAGTCATGATCAAGCATGCTTTAAAAAGCATCTGTTGATGTACTATTACAAATAAAGTTCTCCGACGTTAGTTAGAAAAAAATTTCTCTTTTATCACAGAAACAAATTACTTAAAATCACTAAGGGCTAAACAAATATACAGAATTAGCCTCCCAGTTGTCCTTTTCACTCAGCACATCATTAAAACATTAAATAACACACACACACACGCTAACAATAAACCTAGAACTGCTCTGTCCTGACTACATATTAGACCACAGGAAACAATCTTAAAAGAAGCAGGAAAAGCAATACCAACACTCCTTGTAAAAAAAAAAAAAAAAAAAAAAGAAAAGAAAAAAACCAACCAAAAAACAACAACAAAACCCAAGCCACAACAGCAAGCACCTAAAAAAAAAACCCCATCTGTTAGAAACTGGAACAAAACGTATTGAGATTATCTACCCCATCATATATTGCAGCTACACAAAAGCTGTAGCATAGGTCTGATCCTATCAGAAGCTAACTGGTTAATTCTTTTATGGTACAACTTGAAAAAAATCATCATAGAATGGTTTAGGTTGGAAGGCAGCTTAAAGATCGTCTAGTTCCAACCCTCCTGGCATAGGCAGGGACACCTCCCACCAGACCAGGTTGCTCAAAGCCCCATCCAGCCTGGCCTTGAACAACTCCAGGCAGGGATGGAGCTTCCACAGCTTCTCAGGGCAACCTGTTCCAGTGCCGTACCACCCTCAGAGTGAAAAATGTCTTCCTAGTATCTAATCTAAATCTACCTTCCTCCAGTTTGAAGCCATTCCCCCACGTCGTATCACTACATGCCCTTCTAAAAAGTCCTTCCCCGGCTCTCCTGTAGGCCCCCTTTAGGTACTGGAGTACCTAAATATAACATTTTATTGGGATTTAACCAACACAAGGCTACCTACCACTTCAGTAAATTTTACGAAGAAGCAGCACTTGGTCTGTGCAACTCTCAGTTGTGACTGTGTCATTATTCTTCCAGTAACTCACAACAAAAGGAAACATCAGCCAGCGTTGGTTAGACCTTACCATGCTCTCATTCCCAGAGGACAAAAAAAATACTAGCATAGTATTAATAGCTAAACTAGACAGGGCACACTCAGCAGGTTGATCAGTTGGTTATCAATACCTGTATCTTTTTATGTCTAGAGTATGATGGACAGGGAGAAATTAATTTGTAGGTTTCCCTAGAAACATGATAACTGCCTTTGCTCTTGTAAAAAGAAAAACTTCTGATTTAAACATACCTAGGGAAGAATGGAATGTCTATATTTCTAAATTAAGAAACCCACAGGCATGTTCATGGAAATTAAAATTAGCTAGTGACAGGTTTCAGGTGTGATACTGCTGCCTCCAGAATAAGGTGGTCAGTCAGCATTCCTCATTCTCTATTTTAACGTATCTTTGCAATCAATTACAGCAAGAACAAAAAGACATATCAAGACCATTTCACTGAGCTGTATTCCCTACTGCCCTAATTACAGAACATTTTGATTCCAGGGAGTTATCAAGAGGATAAGACATGGTCTTCCAAAACCTTTCAGTTTAACACTGTATTCACAAAATTTGAAGCCCCAAACTCACACATACATGACTGAAGAGCTTTACCACTTGAATACTTAGCCTTTACATACTTAGTCCTTCTGATATCCTTGCTTTTCAGTGGTTACCATCACTGGCCTTCCTATTCATACTTAGTATTTCTATCTATATGCCATGAACAGCTCTAAATGGAAGTGACAGCTGCAAGAAGCCATTAAGAGCTTCATTCCTTTGAACATTGACATTACCATCACTGGAAAAAGGAGCAAGAAGGAAGAATGAATTCCAAGTGTATTGCTCATTCACAATCAATAAAATGAACATGCCCTTCATTTGGCCACCACCAGAAATCGGTGCAAGACTGAGGAACCCCTCTGAACGCAGTAGCCAGGGAAGGGGAGAACGCGCTGCCTGGGGGAACGCCATGCGATGGCAGCGCTCGCTCGGGCAGCAACTTGACATCTACTTTAAAAATCTCCTGCACATGCCAGCCACGAGGATTATACAGCTTTTTATCTGCTTTACAGCAAACAAAGCAGCTGCCAAGATAAAGCCATTGTGTGCAGCCCAGCAGGGCTACGAGCATACAACGGCAAGCTTAAAAGGTAAAAGGAACAGCAATAAACTACCCACCTCTCTCCTGCTACTATAAGACTATACTGGAGTCAAAGTATGAAAACACTCATGCTGGTTTGAAGGTGAGAGCTAAAGAGAAAAAGAAGTGGATTATCGCTGGTTCTTTACAGGATTCTACTGTGCAGACAGACCGTTCTGCTACCTCCCGCACCCCGACATCAGGGCTTGACTCTCCTGGGGGCTCTCTTCCCCTCCTGTGCACTCCTGTAACGCTCCCACAATCAAGGGATTATGATAACCCACTTCTAACAGGAACTACTGCTAAGTGTTATCATTCAAAATTAGCTTTAGATCATGTAACAAATCACAAACAACATATTTCATCTAGATAGTGTTAATTCCAGCTGTATATTTTCTCACTTTTCCCTTGTCAGATTTTTTGGGACTAAGATGAAAGGCAGGCTAAGAGAAAATGAGGTTTTATCCCAAACCCCAGCTACGCCTGAATACGCACCCACAAAGTCTTCCTATCTCTTAAATCTCTTCTTATCCCCCATTAAGGACAGGGATTTACAAAGCAGAAATTAAATGTCAGGTTTTAAAAATTACAGTTGCACGTTGGTTTCAACATGCTTTCGTCACTGTAAATCCGTTTAGCTTGTTGCTGTCCCCATGATTTTCTTGGGAAAGCAAGTTTCCAGTTTTGGTTTATGTCTAACAGTTGCAAGAGTTGTCTGTTTTCTCTGCTGGGAGAAAAAATATAGGACATTATGCATCTAATCTATAGATTAGCATACGAAGCATAACCATCTTTTCACAGCACTCGGAAGAAAACAGCTGAAACTCAGATGAATGTATCAGATATGTTCATTTCCAAGTAAAATACAAAACAGAGCAAGTCATGTTTTGGTCTGAGTTCTTTTACTCAGGAAAGAGGACTAGGGGAATGCAGTCAGGTTTTATTTTTCCCCTCAACATGTTGGACCTCCCTTATTTTACTGGACCTCTTTACATTCAGTATACTAAAACCAGGATGAAAAAAGAAGTCCTCTAGCTCTGCTTGACCCAGATATAAAATTATAGTCAGGTCACATTTAGACTTCTGGAGATGACCCAATATACTGAACATCAAAGCTAGACCAACCTATTTCTTTATGCTTTGTTAGATAAACCTAAAAGTTAGTTCAAGTTCAGAGGACTGGCTCTCATATGCTCTAATCATTTCTGGTTCCATCACAAACCTGCTCTATGACTGTAAGCAAGTTTCCCCAATTTCCCATACTCTTTGCATGCCTACTCTGCGTTTCGTCTGAGAACCCAGGCAAACCAGAACCCACATCACGAAACCACCTCAGTGACCATCCCAGACACATCTACATTAAACACCTTTTCAAGTCCCCTTGGAAGGTTCCATCAACGTAACAAATGCTGAGACACTGTCCTAAAGTGGAACATACTCCCAGAGCAGAGACTTCAACCACAAGACCATCCGGCCAAAGCTCATCCCTAACATACGATTACCTACATATACGCATGACTAACCTAGTATCTTCAGACTCCCTTTACCAGCATTTTGACAGTGTGATAGAGCTTATTGTACGGTATGAATCTTAAATAGGCTGGACGTGCGCCCCACATGCATGTTGCTCTCCACTGCCTAGAAAAGCAGATGGAAGCGATTAGCTGAGGTGGAGACACAGAGCAAGGGGAATCCAGCCCCAAGTCTCTATACGTACCTCATAAAATGGCCTCTCCTTTTCAGCTAAGGCCTCTAGCTGTGACCATCACACAGGTTCAGCAATAAAGTCAGTTAAAAGATTTGAATCAGCAGAGCAAAACAAACCAAAAGAAAAACCCCTCCGGTCACAGTCCATCCTCTGGTTATATACAACGTGATAGGAGTACACATAAACCTCTAAGTAAAAGTTGGGCTGTCCACCTATTTAGTTTGAATGTTTACATGACAGTAATCAGAAACGAGAAGCTTTTTCTCCTATCTATGGCTCTTTATGTGAATTTCTTTTCAAGAAGATGGCAACCACGCTACCCACATGCATAAAACCTACAGCAGGAGAAAACTGTCAAACTTCCACCAGCCTCCCACCAACACAACTGACACCATCTGAGCTCTGAGGTTTAATCTCATTCAAGTCAAGCAGCCTCGTGAACCACACTCAGCAAAACATATTTTACTTTTTCCCTTTCAGGAATCTCTTCTTCCCCCCGCCACTACAAGCCCATTAGGGCATAGTTCAGGGTGACTAGCTCTTTTGGAAACAGATTTTTCTCAGTGACATGACAGACTGAGCTATGAAGAAGGCAAAATTAATGCCTTCATTTTCAACTCATATACTCAAGATGTAGCTTTCCACATGTCTATTACGAGACAGCAAAAATAAGTATAAAACCCTGACAGTATGACAAATATCAGTTAGAGGTAATGGGTACACTCTAAATGCAAACTTAATTATAATGGAATTGAAAAGTTAAGAAGCCATAAAAAAACATTAATAAAATATTGCCAAAGAGTACAGATAATGGATAAAAAACCCTACTCGTTTTCTCCCCCTCCTTCCCCCAAGTCCTTCCCTGAAGTATGTTGCTTCTACAGACATATTTTGCTCAGTTGTGCACTTGTTAAACTGTTTGAATGGAGTAAGGCTCTGCTCCTGGGATAAAAAATATGGGCTAATTTCTTCTTCTTCTGGTATAAAAAGCTTCTACGACCAAATAAATTCTTAAAGGACAGAAGCAGTTTCCTCCCCCGCCTTGCAAGTCTTCATACACGCATGTCCCACTTGCAGGACTCTAAATGACCCCTAAGTAAGAGGATGGTGAGGCCATCTTTAGAAGCAACGTGGTCAAGCCCACACCATTAAGCTTCAAATCGCTGTCTTGAAAAGACCTGCTGATGTAACCCCACAGCTGCAATCCTATTTGAATTACAGCAAGTGTAATACTAAAGTTGAAGATTGTACCATCTACAGAGTAACACCTTGAAAACATAACGCAAAACCAGCCTTGCATATGAAATACCTTTAAAATTGGGAGAAGACTGACTGGCCAAGCAGCAAGTTCTCTCAATATCTCAATTTTACTTTTAAATTCGTGTTCATATTTTTTCTTGTAAAGGTAATAACAGATATTCAGTAACCAAGGAGAGCTTTTGTAGATGCTGCCAAGACAATAGTTTACAATTCCAGCTTTCCTCAGAGCTGACAGTACAATTTTGTGTATTTCTACTGGGTAAAATTAGAGTCACCATGCTGCCCCCAAACCCAGAAGGGACTCTTGCATTTAATGAACCCTTCTTTCCCCTTTTGTGCTCAACTACTACAACCCAGTCAGAGTTCAGAAGCACCACTGCAAGTAGCAAAAGGCATCATTTATTAGCACCAGAAATAAGCAAAATACTTAATCTGTATATCACTATCCATTTCATTTGAACATCACACAGTTGAAGATCAATTATTCATTTGGTTTAGTACAATGCAAAGTTTTGGAATAGCCGCACATTTGCTTGTTATCAAAAATCAATCACGAAAGTGTTCTTTTGTGTGAGTGCTTTATTTAATCTCTTGCTCACTGTAAAACTTAATTACCAGAAGAAAAACGAACACAACCCCCTGCTATCAGGGAATTCTGTACTGAGGACTTTTGATATATTTTCTTTATACTTATATTCTTACAAATTATGTATGTGAGAAGCAGATGATGAGCGGCAATTCGGCAATACTTCACCATCTGCTATTTGCAGATCTAGTCAAATTCAGAGAGTTAATTAAAGATTAAAGACAGGGACCAGTAACTGTTGAAGCAAAGACTTCTTTCCTGTTGTGACCATAAATAAGTAAGTTTGGTAGCTTGTTCCCACTCACTCCAATACAATCATAAATCTGCAACATTGTAGGGGTGCTGCAACTTCCATTTGTCATATACCTGTACCTCTTCTATTTTAATTAACAAAAAGACACTAAAATCACATCAGCTTTATTAGAATGCCACAATCACAACAGGCAACCCAAAGCTTTATTCAGGAAAAAAGTGCAGCACCTCTACCACTGTAAGAAACAGAAATTATGACTGAAAACCTCTTGTAGAAGGGGTTATAGAAAATCCTAGCTAGAGAAAGAATTTTTAGTCAGCTTGCAACAACTTTATCTTCTATTACATACGTATTTAAGCCAGCAATATTTAATTCAGGGTGAATGGAAAATGAGATGATCCTGACAGTTCCCTTTCATTACTAGCTTGATAGCAGGCTACCTCCTTGTCTTCCAGTCTACATCTCCTATGCCACTTCTGCAAGAACCAACCGATGTCAGAATACCACCCTCCCTCCTCTGGGCTCCCAGACCTCCTCTGCAGCCTTACTTCAGTTGCCTCCCCCATTTACTGCATCTCTTTTGTCAGGGCTGGGAAGGAGCAGCAAAAAGAAATGGAAAACTGGAATGGGTGCAACAAGTCTTCCCACGATGCTGACTCAGGTGTATGAAGCAAAGGTTTCTGCTCAACTCTGAAGAGCAGTAACCAGAATTCTCTCTTTCATAACAAGCCTGAAACCACCACGCTGCTTCCTCTGCTACCTGAGACCACAGCTGTGCCGGGCCAAGTCCAAAAGCTGCAGTGGGCTTCTGCACAGCAGCTCACTGTGGCCGGCTGCCAGTTGGACCAACAGCGGTGGAGTTGAGCTCCCCAACATACCGGTTGCCAGCTGCCCCTGCCTGCTGCTCAGGCCTCCTCGGCCAGCCGGAGGGCGATCGATAAAAACATCATGACTGCAAGGCTGTGGGACACATGGGTATGGAAGTTATTCAAGGATGGAGAGTCAGCTCAAGAGGATGGTGTGGGGAGAGAGCAGGAGAGGGCGATGAGCTGAAAAATGGCATGCTGTACTCTCCCCATCAAACAGAAGCTGGTGATGGGTTGAGAAATAATTACTGAAGAGTAATTATACTAGAAACAGATTACTTCTCTAGATCGCCAAAAGTTTGTTTTTTTTTTTTTTTAAATTAAATGCCATCAAACATCAGTCTTGCTTTCTTCTACTCATCTTCCCAGCAGTAAAAGTTTTCAGAACTGGCTGCGAGAGCATGACGACAGCAAACAAGCTGTGGTTCACCAGCACCTCACTGAAGCTTACCCTCCTATGGGTGTTACATAGAACACAGGGAAAACTAGGAATTTATGCAGCCTGATTTGGGTTAAATAACACTTTGCTTCTACTAAGAAAACTTGAACCAATGGAAATTTTACATCAAAACATTTGATTTCTTTCTACATGCCAACATTAAGTTCTCCTCAACTTTTGAAATACCATCTCTGCAACAGATAAACCACTGCACAGATTCAAAATGAATCCAGAAATACTTTAGTGTTTCTAAACTTGCACTTTCTGCCACAAGCACCAACTGAAAATTCTGCCCAGTTCATATCAGGTGTTGAGCTTGGAGTTTCCAAGACGAAGAGGAAAAGAGGGAAGTTGTTTGGACACATCTCACTGCAGGTTTAGACTAAAACCAAGATTTTCACTGGTCCTGTGGTGAGGAGGGACCGCACCACCAGAATGACTCACTCATGATGAAAACCTGCAAGAAGCTGCACGAATCTCTCCGATTTCTTTTAAAATGATTCCCTAGATGAAGGGTATTACCTGTTGAAAGTAGACAATTACATGAACAAATTGTGGACTTAACAGCTCCTAACTGCAAAACTGAACAGAATTTTAAACATGCGATACAATCTTTGATCCTGTAGGTTACATTTGGCTGCTACACCAGGGAAGTTTGTGTGAAGTATTCGTTGTGGACACAATATTCTGCAAACAAAGAATAGAACTGTTAAGCAAATTTTCTGCTAGACTAACCAGAAATTACTTATTAACCCTCAGATAAAAATATCTAGATTAATTAAAAGGAGATTTGTCACCATTTATGAAGTAGAATTCCTGCCACTGTAAATTCTGTGTTGAAATCACAAGGTCAGTGTGTGATAACTTAAATGAACAAAAAACACTAGGTCATTTTCTAGCTCATATACCTAAAATGTTTCTTCAGAAACAGAGTAAGAAGATACTATTGCATTTTACCTTTTCACTGCAGAGAATTAGTCAGCCCGCCGAGCTGAGCCGCGTGCCACAGCTCCCAACACACACAGTCCATGCAACCAGTGAGAGAGTCTTACGAGGTTTCAGATTGCCGTTTCCAATCACATAGTTTGAAGCAGGTTATTATCGTTTCATCCCTAAGCAGGCATCTACGAAAATACATGAGCAATCCAGTGCCCCCATCCCAAATTTCAGGATGAGGGGTTCAGCATATTCCCATGCTGGGAATCCCTATCTAATTCCTACCTGTGTAACTTCGGGTGTCAGTTTTGCAAACATTTGCCTTGCTGTTAAATTTCTCCTCCTCACCTCTAAGAGTTCATGCCACGTTCAAAAGATTTTTGTAAACAATGCTTATCGCTATCATTACTGCAGAGATCACATGGAGTTTTTGAGATAAGCAGGGTAAACAAAAAAAAAAATCTTGTTTGATGCAAAAGTAAATGCATCACATCCACAGCGATAGCAATTACGTAGAGTCTAGAGGTAACATTTCTGTAGTCTTTGTTAGGCTAGGCAGTCAGCGGGTAAGAATTACTTTGAATTTCATGGGGTTTTGTTCTCTCCTGACAACAGCAAGTATTAAAATTGGAAAGTTCTGTTTGCTTTCCAATACGCTCCCCCTTCCCACAAAAAAGGAAGGAGAAACAAAAGTTTGACAAAAAAAAAAAAAAAGAGGTGTGTATTCCCACAGAACCAAAGGCAAGTACTCAAGGTCTCCAAGTACTATATTCTGAACACCAAAATTGCTACACAGCGTTTTCTGATGTGCAAAGAACCAGCTGATGATTCCCCTCAAGCTGGTTACTGCACTTAGACACTTGGTGTACCACATCCAAGACCATTTTTAGGCTCTGTTTCCACTGCAGTCTATTTATTTCAGGCTGCCTTTGTACATGATTTTCTGAAGTTAATAACAATGGTACATTACAGAAATATTGAGGTTAAAAAAAAAAATACTGATTGCATCACCCAGAGCATTCTCCTGACAGGGCAGAATTTTGTTCCTACTTAGGATGTTTTGCACAGTCCAGCTTTAAAAATATGAAGCAATAACTAACTCTTGTCACTGATATCTGTTTACCAGCAGAGGTTTGAGGGTCTTCCACTTTTTTTTCCTGAAAGACTCCACCAAATTAAATTCATTTTATTAGTTCAAGTTTCGTATTTCTGTTTGTCAGGTTTTGTAATTTCAAAACGTGCCATGGTCCCAGACTCTCACCATTAGGTTACTCCTTGCTTAGATAAGCGACATACATTCAGTCTTGCTGTTTCTAAATACGTTTAAGAGAGAGGAAAGAAATGCAGTAAATAGCATGAATTATTTAATTCGTACAACCCTGGAACATATGAGGCAAGTTTGAGACACGGTAATTGGGTAGGTTGTGGTGAGCTATCACCTGGAGCGCCATGTACAGCTCTGTTCACCTGCAATCAAGAAATAAAACTCCTACCCCAACAGGTGCAGAGCAGGGCTGTGAAGATGATCACGGCAACCCTGGTTCTGTTTTATGAGAAGCTAAAAGAGTTAGCCGCCTCCTGCAACGCAAAATGAAAGCGGGGAGAAGGGAGGGAGATGGTTGCCTGTTGTAGAGACATCGGAGCAGTGAAGGGGAAAGATGGGCTGGAGAGAAACCGGTGGACAGCGCTGACTAGAGAACAAGTGGGTATAAATTGGGTCATAAATACGAAGCTTGCCAGACATAAGTACTGAAAAGGTCTCACACAGAATTTGAATTCAGGTAGAGAGAGAAACAAGTCTCAACAGTGTTGAGAAAGTGGAATTTGAACCATTTCTGGAGAGGGCTGCAAGAGAGCCGCAGGTGACAGATGAGTGGAATCAGTGCTCCAGAAGAAGTCCTACTCAGTCCTGTAACTCCTCCTTTTGCCATTTTAAAAGAATCCCTCCAGATTCCCAGTCAGTTGCTACTACTGCTCTGCTAATTTTGGCAGTGGTGCCACACGTACGGTGCTCTGCTTTTGCCATCAAGCCACAGAGTTCACGTACGCAGCTTCCCAGAGGACTAGCAATGGCTACTTCATTATCAACCAAGTATTTCCATATGCAGAAACAGAGGGAAGAGCCCCAACAGCGATAAGGCAGCACTGCTACGGCAGGGAGAGGACATCAGCTCCTGACTTTCTTCGGAGATCAACATTCACAGTTATGGTTTGAGTTTTGGCAATACTGCCCAGCACAGGCAGCTCTTACACAGCAGTCACTGTATCAGCATTACTCAGTGGACACTACATAAAAAACATCCTTATATTTTTTTGTATATTTCATACATATGATTTTAATAATTTAGTGTGCATACACACAATAGACTATGTATTTTTTTATGTATATATATGTCATTCATATCCAAAATTTACTTCAGATAAATACTTAGGAAAGTATTACTGCACAGTAACTTCTCTAAGGCTGACAACTGTTCTCACACAGTTTCACTGAAAAATATATAAATTTTCTAATATTAGCTATAAAGGCACGAATAATTTTACAATATGGTTTAAATAACATTACGCCCCACGTGCCTTTCCACATCACTTACATTACAGTGCTTCCCATATACGTACCCATCTTGTCGAGCGAGACTCTTGTTTTCTGAGCCAGCAGGTCTCTTCTGACTCAAAAAGCCAGAATAATTTTTCTAATCATTGTCTTTTTTTTTTTCTATTGGTAATATATTATCCTGAGAGATGGTCTTGCAACTGTTTCCATTATGAAACCCTGCTGTGTATTAGGCATTTCCACTTCACAAAACTCATTTGGCTTAAGAGGAGGACAATTATTACTACTTTTGTTTTATCATGCAGGTTATTTCTGCGATTTAACATGCAGATGCAGGGAAGGTTTAATCATCTTAAGACCAGCATTTTTGTACAGTTATTGATCTATAAAACTAGACTGCTTCCAACTTGTATTTAAGTCTACATTTTGGAACTTCTCTCTTCTTCCACTGATATACATCTTTGTTATATTTACACATCACCTTGGTGATCCCCAAGGTGTAAATATCACCTTGGTTGATCCCCATATGTGGCATATTCTTCAGACCTACAGGAAACTGCATATAGACAGTTTCATGCATATAGACATATCTCAAATGCCATTAAGACATCAGACTTTCTAAAGTAGTAGTAGTAGTTAACTTCTTCAATTAATTTGCCCAACAATTCGATTAACTAATACACAGGTCAACACATTTCTGAAAAGCAGTTCAGTATGAAAAATTACCATACCATTTTACTCAGCCTAATTCCTCCAAAATACACTAATGGTAAAGGAACTGAGTACTAGTCAGAGGCTTACACATTTGCTTAGAAATGCACAATTAACTGTGAGTCTTGCTAATTCCCAGCTCAATTACTGAAAAAAAAAAAAGTGATAATTTAAAGTGGGGGGGGGAACTTAGCTATGAAAACAAAGAACATTAACAGATGTGAGCTTAAAAATCTTAATAAACAAAAAACATATCCAATGTTCTACCATTTGACTGGAAAGGATAAAACATTTTGAATTAGATAGAAGCATGGCTGTATGTTTTCTAAGAGAGCAGCTAGTTTAGGGTTGGGGGGTTGTTGGTTTTTCTTGCTTTGTTTTGTTGCAATCTTCCTTTTTTATCACTAAGATGCATTAAATAATTTGAAGCACACTAGACAACTTTGGTTCAGGGAAGAGCAGTATTTAAAAGACTATGAATGCCAATGTTTTTATCCCATTTATAAGCATTTCATATTCCCAAACCAATTCTATTTGAAAATGCAGGCATCTTAAGACTTACTTCTTTTGCTGGACTCTTCCACTTGTTTTTTTCTTAGCGTAACTAAGTTTTAAACGGTGGCACATATTTGAATCTGCATCACAGACTTCTCATTTGAGACTTCACGTTCTGAACTGAAATTTTGATGGACTTCTCAGTAAGAGAGAGATCAGTCCCTTAACAAGACAGCAAGAGAGAAAACAGAAGTTGCTCAAAATTGAGAATTTTGGTGTTTACACAATTCACATATTCTTTTATTGCCTTTTTTCCCTTCACTTTGCAGTAGGAAGACTGTACACAGACTTTAATAAAAGATTTTCCATGTTTTGGGTTGAGGGTTAAAAGGTTAGTGGTTTACTAATTTAAGAAAAACTAACCATACTTCTGCAGAACAAATGTACCAAGTTCCCTATACTTTCTCATATTTTGAAGAGTGCTGTAAACTAAAAGAAATGACAGACCAAAATGATGGCCTGCATGCAGCAGCAAAGAGTAAGCAGATGTAGTTTTGGAGCCTATACATTGATCAAGCTTCTTCCGTGGGAAAAGCCTTTGCAAAACATACCATCATAATTAAACCCCACAAAACAGTGAAATCGCCCAGGTTTGTTTTTAAATGGGTAGGGAGGAGAAGAAGCCTCCCTTGCGAAATACTTCCCAGCAAAGGCAGCACTGTGCTACATCTGACAAGGATTACAAAGGTCAGCCATACAGCAGTCTGAAACTAACAGATGGCACCAGACTACTTCTTTCAAACCCAACAGGAACAAGCAAATCCCAGCTAGGAAAGCAAATACTTGAATGGCGCTAACAATTATCTGAGTAAAGAACAAACATGGACCAAAACACCTACACACGCTCGTGTCCTGGTACACGCACAGCATGTTACTGCAAATCTGGCATTAAGAAACCAAGGGGAAAAAATTTGGTTAACTTACGTTAGGGAACATATTAGAACAAATGCCGTAATAAAGCTAAGTACCAGAATTCAGACAGCAAGACTAAGTCAAGTCTAAATGTTTGATACTGTGAAACACTATTCTGAAAAAATACATTACTAAGAGTTCACTTGTACCTTTCTTCTCCCACCAGAAAGAGCTATCATTTGTGTGAGCTGGGGAAATATTTTTAAATTTTAATATGCCATTTCATTTAATACATATTTCATTAAAAAAAGAGACAGAATAGCAACTGCTTTTACTGAAGGAAAGCACATGTGCTACTGGACTCCGGAAAGCATACAGAGTAACAGCCCTGCTATGGAGAAACCGGTACTAGATCTTGACCATCACACAGGAACAGCAGCTGTAACGCACCCCTGAATGTAGATGGCTGAGTACACCTTCCTTTGCAAGCAACAGGCCCAAGTATTTTGCCACGAAAGAGTAGACTGCCAATATATCCTATATAGTGTGTTTTTCAGACTTCACTAATGCAAAATGCCACAGAACATATACACCAAAGATTCAACATTGACTATCATTAGAAACAAGTGTTTAAGTGAAGAGGAACCAGAGATGGTATAGAGATCCCATCATCCAAAAAAGGCTCAGCAGTGGGTTCTTCTGGAAGTTGATTATTGAAATGCAAGAGTCATGACACTTCTTCATTAACTTTAAGTAAAAAAAAAAAAAAAGTTCTTGGAGCCACTGCTAGGCTTAACAGGGGTTAAAAACAGTGCTGCTATCAAAGTGAGGTCAAATGGGGAAGTTTAGCAGCAATACAGCATGTTACATTAAGTTATATTGCCCAAGTTAAAAGACTGAATAATCCATCTGAAAGTTTTAACATCTAAAGTAGTAATTACTCAACTTCGTCCCCAATAAAATCGCTTATATAGACAAGAATACAATTAGCACTTACTTAGTTTAATATTTCATTTCATAAAGGAAAAACTTGCTAGCCAAGTCCCAAACTGCAGAGCCAATCACAGTTACCCCTCTGGATTCTGAAGTAATACAGAGCTTTAACGCTTTTCTTTCTCTTCCACCCTAACACAACCGCAGGCAAGAGAAGAGCACTAAATGAAGATTGTCAAATTCTGCCTGTTGGGGTATAAGAAGGTTCACAACAGCTCTCTGCAAGTCAAACAGTACCAGTCTCCTCATGCACTTCCAGTAGATGAGGCAGTCTCACATTCAGGCAGCGCTCTGGACGCATTCAGCTGGGGACCTCTCTCTGTGGTGCCGCTGCTCCTTATGAACACAAGGGGAGTTCGTGCACACACACACCTCAACCCCATTAGTCCCAAGGCAGGGTAATAAAATTGGGGAGTAACACTCCACTTATCAATGGACTCGGGTAATTCTAAGTAGACAGCACCAAAACCAAACTCAGCTTGTACCTGCAGATTTTCAAAGGCAAGAGTTGGAAAGACATCCCTTTAGGTCTTGACCACCATCCAGAAATTCAAAAGGTGGGAGAGTTTAAAAAGGCCTACAAGCAATTTTTACTTTCACTCTGCGCAGCTTACAAAACAAAATTGAGGACTTAGTCCTGTCTTATGAAGAAGCAGTTTTTAGAGATCAGGTGCCGGTACCAACATTTTATTGGATGCAGAAAAGCCTGACCTACATAGAGGCACCTGCCTTCAGACTCCAGTTCTGAGAGTTTTTGAAGAACTCTCTATATATCATCAAGAAGAAAAAAAAAAAAGAAACATCACTCCCTTTTTCAACAGTATTTATCTGTTTTAACATTATCAACACACACACCCCCAAAAATCAAACACATTCTTCTGAAATGGCACTGCTAGCTTATATACTTCTTGGCAACTTTACCACTGACCTCTTGAGAAAGTTAAGTATCCACTTTATTCCTCTTTTCCTCAAAGTATTTCTAGGAAGCATGATACACAAACGTTCAACTCCTACTTGTGATGTTAAAATGCACGTTAACCTTTCACAGTTTGAAGCAATAACAAATGAATTTCCTATATTAAAGTATGCAAAATAATAGAAGTTAGCCAGTGATATCATCAGGACTCAGCTTTCTTCCATTTTTTTCCAAAATGCTTCAGAGCCAGATACTATTAGAAAGTGTAAAAGGCAGCAGCTCAGCTTTCTGTAGCCTTGCAGTGACTTTTATTGACTGTATCTGGCTTGAAATTAAAGTGCTGAATAATAATAAAACCCATCCTTTTTAGTTTCAGACCACAACCACACTGTTAAGCGTCTTTTTCTTTTAAATACACATTAATCTTTTACTTTATGTCATCTCCACTTACAGTTTTGAATACAAATGGTTTGTTTGTGAAAACGCTCTGATTTGTCTGTATTACCGTCCCAAAAAACGCGGTAGCTGCTGTTACAGTCTTAACATGCTATGCCTCCCTGTGCAGAGCCCAGTCACCTTCCCACCTCTCCAGGTGGCTTCCAGGGCTTAAAAATTATAGTTCTGCATAATTCCAGCCCTGGACTCAGCACTCACAAGTTGAACTCCAGCTTTCCAGGTTGTGCTGTTCTCCAGTACAGTATCTGGAAAGACACAGCAGAAGACAGAGAAGGACTGATACTAGTTAAAGCTGGTGTTATACAGTCTCTCTTCTTTTTCCTAACACTTCAGAAATGACCTTGGTTGTTTGGGGTTGGCCTTTTCAAACACAAAAGATACGCGTGTTTGCAAAAGACTGATCTATGGTTTAGGTCAGTAAGAAATAGTGGTGATTTGATTGTACAGCCCGGTTATGCTCCACTACTGCCACACTGGGCCACTGAGCCTGGTCTCAAAATGATTGTGTTCTTAGTACACATGGACTACAAATGTGTCAAAAGGCTAAACCAAGCTCTTACCACACTCACAGCAACAGGGCTGCGCTGTCAGATTAACGCTACCGCACGTGAATAAGGCATGTGAAAACTAAATGCATTTTGTACACTCCAAAAATCATCTCTCCCGAGACCTAGCTACAAAGCTGAATCCCACACGCGCACATTTAAATTAGGCGCCCCTTCAAGCTGGAAGTAGATGGGTCTTGTCAACAGGTTATTTCCCTCATTGCAGCTATGCAACTCACAGCAGATAGCTTAAGCAGCAGCAAAACTGGTACTGCCTGTGGCTTGGTGCTTGTGTCCACCAGGCTTGGTCCCCAGCCTGTCCCCCTTCCCACACCCACGGAGAGCCTTGCTCTCCCGTGCTGTTATGGCAGACATCACTGGGTGGCACTGTTAGACAACGTTCGTGTCCTTGTCAAGGTAAGCAATATCCTTCCCCCCACACCCCCTCTGCCAATTTTTTTTTCACAGCTGTGCAGGTTTTTCAAGGATGCTGTTGCAGGATGTTGCTCTCCAATATACCCTTTCCCACTGCAACACACTCTGAAACAGCGCTCACTCCTCGGGGAAATAAAACATGGTGCTTTGCAAAAATTCCAGAAAGTGTTTTTCCCTTGAATCCTGCAGGTGTACAGTGCTGTATTAGCAAATCCTCAAATACAAAGTAGTGGTACTAAAACTCTGACATCATTCCCTATAGTTGTTTTTACTGCCAATGAAGCTGCTGCCCTAATGATCCCAAAAGCTGACCTCAGAAGGACCACATGCACTAGTACTCTTACGGAGACGCTCCCAGCCTTGCCCTGTCTGCACTCAAAAAGTCCAATTTTGCACCACAGAGAAAATACTTAGTGTGTATTGCTCTGCTCTTTAAGACACTGTCAACTGCTAATTATTGAATTTGACAAGATACTAAAACCAAAACAAAACTCATCATAGAATAATAATAAACTACTCAAAGAGATGTAGCTTAGTTGCAATTAGAATACTATTCTTTATTCTTTGTTATTATTCTGTATTAGAACAATATTCATTACAGATCAGTATATGCTCAGCAAGGTGCTCAAAACCGCAGTAAGATACTTACCGAAAGGTGGGAAGGCTACTCCCAATGGCTTAAAATGTGTGGGCTAATAATTACCAGAAATTTCATATAGGTTCTTCACCTTCCAGGCACAAATTGCAAGGCTGATGTAATATTACAGGATGCGGAAAATTAGAAGTCAATGCCTTAACAATGACTACAGGACTTCAAATATAGCTGTTATTTGACTAAAAGCAGGCTTGACTCACAGATGCACACACACACAAAAAATTCCAACTCTGCAAAGATGTGTGAGGGTCAAAAGTTAGCTACTGTATTTCAGTATAGCAGATAGTACAGTACCACTTAGGAATAATCACAGAATCGTAGAATAGTTTGGGTTGGAAGGGACCTTTAAAGGTCATCTAGTCCAACCCCCTGCAATAAGCAGGAACATTTTCAACTAGATCAGGGTGCTCAGAGCCCCGTCCAACCTGACCTGGAACATTTACAGGGATGGGGCATCTGCTCTGGGCACCCTGTGCCAGTGTCTCACCACCCTCACCGTAAAAAATTTCTTCCTTGTACCTAGCCTGAATCTACCCTCTTTTAGTTTAAAGCCATTGCCCCTTGTCCTATTGCAACAGGCCCTGCTAAAAAGATTGTCCCCATCTTTCCTGTAGGTCCCCATCTTTCCTGTAGGTCCCCTTTCAGTCCTGAAAGGCTGCAACAAGTTCTCCCTGGAGCCTTCTCTTCTCCAGGGTGAACAATCCCAACTCTCTCAGCCTGTCCTCACAGGAAAGGTGTTCCAGCCCTCTGATCATTTGTGTGGCCCTCCTCTGGACTCACTCCAACAGGTCCATGTCTTTCCTGTGCTGAGGGCTCCAGAGCTGGACGCAGTAGTCCAGGTGGCGTCTCACCAGAGTAGAGGGGCAGAATAACATCCCTTCACTTGCTGGCCACGCTTCTTTTTATGCAGCCCAGGATATGGTTGGCCTTCTGGGCTGTGAGCGCACATTGCCGGCTCATGTCCAGCTTTTCATCCACGAGTACCCCAAGTCCTTCTCAGCCGGGCTGCTCTCAATCCCTTCATCCCCCAAGCCTATATTGATACGTTGTCCTGACCCAGGTGCAATTGGCCTTGTTGAACCTTATGAGGATCACACAGGCCCACTTCTAAAGTCTGTCCAGGTCCCTCTGGATGGCATCCTGTCCCTCAGGCATGTCAACCGCTCCACTCAGCTTGGTGTCATCTGCAAACTTGCTGAGGGTGCACTTGATCCCACTGTCTATGTCATGGATAAAGACATTAAACAACACTGGTCCCAGTACAGACCCCTGAGGGACACCACTATTCAACGATCTCCATCCAGACATTGAGCTGTTGACCACTACCCTCTGGATGTGACCATCCAACCAATTCCTCCTCCACCAAACAGTCCACCCATCAAATTCACATCTCTCCTATTTAGAGAGAAGGATGCTATGGGGGACCATGTCTAAAGCCTTACAGAAGTCCAGACAGACATCATCCATAGCTCTTCCCTTGTCCACTGATGTAGGGATCCACCCTTTGAACAGTCAGAAATTAATATGCCATATCAGGGCTGAATTCAGAGGAGTCCAGACCAGCAGCTTGCATGTGGACACCAAGATGAGTTGCTTTACACAATATAACGTCTTCATTAACTTAAGCAACAGTGAAGAGCTGGCTTTAATGGGTGTTGCAAATACTTACCCCTCTTCCTTTCCTTTTTTAATTGATAAACATGTTTCTCTTCTGCCTTAAGTTAATATCGTTTTCAAGTTGGTCCAACCCACAAAATTTTGACTCAACAAAGTTGCCATCAAGCACAAAAGTGCCCCTAAGAAAATTTGTCAAAGCAAAGATTTCAGATCTATTTGCATATACACATTGGGGTTTATTTTAAAAATAAATAGAGATGAACAGGGAGAGAACTTTATTTTACCTGAAAGCAGTATTAACTGGTTTCCACACATTCGCAAGCCCCAGCTAGGGAACGCTGGCCTTCATACTGGTAAAAGCTGTGCTTTGGGCAGTTGCATTTGTCTCTTCTTTCTTTGCTTCTCTACCTCTTCTCACAGAAATAGTATATAACAAAAAAAAAATATCCCATTATTCCCTTTATTTTAAGGTTCATAAAAACATCACTTCTTCACAGAGAAAATGACTGAGCTACACGGTATGACTAATGGCCCCGGCTGAAGAAAGCACTCCAACGTGCACTCAGCCTCAAGCACACACTCACAGCCCAGTGATATGAAGAGGAACTAATTGTTTTCCTTCCTCAGGATGGTTGCCAGAGAGAGTGCAAGGCATGAAATACATTTCCAGTTTCACTTAATTTAAATGACTGGTACACAAGTAGCTATAACGAAACTCCTACTGATGTGTGTACTTGGTCCTTCTCCCTCCAACTGCAATTCCAAAACCAAGTAAATTAGGATCCCAGAGTGATTGGTCCCTACTAACATTTGATGGGAATTAATGTGTTCTTTGAAGCAATTAGCAAGGTAAGAGAGGAGAGTTAATCATGACTGGTAGTACAGGAGTCTGAACACCCGCTTCACCTTAAGCAACTAAATCTTATTTTGAAGAGCTTTAAAAGGGATGAAGCAAACTGATTTTTTTTAATATGACATTTAAGAGAAATACACATCTTTTAATGGATATGCAAGTCACTGCGTTAACTAGTATCACCTGCACAGTAAGCATTCCTTCTTTCTACAACCTCTCGGCCACCAGACACCTTCCTTTTATACAAGCTTAAACCACGCAGGCATTTTGCGAACCGTGTCCCTTTTATCTCTCCTCCCTTGGGTATGGGCTTTTATTAAAAGCACCAAACTGTTGCCAGTGCGCCGCTTTAAACACTGCCACTAATTACACGGAGGAGACAGAAGATTTCTTGTAGGGCAGGCAGCCGGGGCAGCCGGGGCAGGGTCCTCGCGGGGTGGCGGGGGCAGCCGCACATCCGCGTCCCTCGTGGGCACCAGGGCTGGCCACTGCTCTTCAACCAGGCTTGAGTAAGTAGGTCAGCTGTCACCTGCGCCAGGGTTAACACGCTATCCTGCGAGAAGCTTCATCAGCGGTATCTCAGGATCAGTTTTCGACAGCTGAGGCTGAAATCTGTTTGCCTTTAGAAAACCCCAGTATATTTTTTTGGCCAAGAAATCGGCTTTCTTCCCTACCTTGGTTTTGGAAGGGAAAGACAGGAGCAGGAGGAGCCCTACAGCTGCCGCACTGACCACCTCTTCCCCCACACACCTTTAGCTGTCTGTGTTAGAGGCTTGCACAAGAATCAAGATGCAAGAATCAGTCATTTTAAAGTAGACAAAAACTAATATACCCAGTATTTTCAAGTTTGCAAACATATCCTGATTACAAATGTAATTTTTTTTGCCTGGCTAAGCAGATCACTTCGTGCCTTAAAATGGAACCAAGCTGGGGAGGGAAGCAGGGAGTCATACTTGCCATTTTAAGTAACTCCCTAAATACCTTTATTTGATACATATCTATATACTCTTCTGGTCCTGACAGCAGCAATAAATGTCATAACATCAATCATATCACTGAACAGGTTGTTTTTAAAAAGCACCTCTTCCAAACTACTTTCTTCTCACACAAACATTCCTGAAATGCACAGGTCACTGTAGGTATATTATGGTAAAAAGGACTTGTCTCCTCTACATTTTAGCTACAGCTTTATCCCTAACCTGATACCTGATTCACTACAACTACAATCTCCAGAGCAAGCACTACCTTAAACTTGAGTTTGCTGCACCACTGGGGGACATCGAAGGGGAAGGTGGGTTGGAGTTCAAATGTTCTGTCACTCAGGCAAGCAAAGTGAGGATACAATTGCTCAAGTTTCAACAGCTCATCAGCTGCTGTTCCAGCCCTGCCATCCTGCAAATCAAAAGTCGCTCTGGGGAGGCCGAGTGCTGCTTTTGCTACGCGGTCGCTCTCTCTCTCTGCTTAGCTCTGTTACCTGGGCTCAGAGCTGCAGCAAAGGCAACCCTCAAATGCAGAAAGCTGAATCCCATGCCATTTGGGGTTTTAGAATTATTCCTTTTAAAGAAAAAAAAAAAAAAAAAAGCCATGTCCACTCCAAATCCTTATCTGCAAGATGGGACAAGAGGGTTTATCCTCCCTCCTCAGGTACTTGGCCTTTCCCAGATGATGAGGTCCATACATACCTCTTGTCAAAAAATATTTTATTGCATACCATGAATAGGAGAAAATGTTGATTTCCCTTTTTCCCCCCACAGAAAGCCTTTTTCTTCCTCATATAAAAAAAAAAAGGTGACAAATAAGCTACATACATGCCTTATATACATTCACTTCTCCTGATGATACTATCTAATTATTGGATATATAGAAGGAGGGATGCTGAATATCCAAGAGGACAAACAGACAATAAAACACGTATTCCCCTTTAGCCCCACCTGCCACTGAAGGCACATTTATTGTCAGAACAAAGCTTCTCAATTCCATCCAATTCGCGTTCCACCACTTGGAAGACAAGGAAGTTAAAATCTCTTCTTTCCTCTGTTTGCTTCAAAAGCTTTTAAGTTCCACTTGAAAAGAATTACAAAGGAGTCTTCAGGACGGAAAAGAGTGGGTGGACAGTTTAAAAATTCAAGACCAAGCCTGCAACAAGAGTTTTGAGACATTCTTACCCACTTCTTACTGCCTGAAGAAATACATTACATCTTTGCACGTATTCTCTATAAAAGGCGTTTTGCAAGCTCTGTTATCTCATCTGTAGTAAAGGGTTTTTCCCTCCTTGCCATGCCAGCAGGAGACTGCTGTGCAGATGAGATGATGTCACCTCCAGGAATCCCCCCCAAGCCCTGCCAGCCCAGTAACAGAGATACAGGCTAAAAATAGTTATCTCGGGAAAACAAGGATAGTTAAGGAATTCTGAGGAAAACAAGAAATGGGGAAGACTTTAAAAAAATATTTTAAAAGAGACTGTTCCTTCATCTTTGGACATCAATAGTTAAGATTCTTAGGAAAAGGAGAGACCCACTGGGAGAACACCTCTGCCACGCGGTAACTCTACAAAGGCCATTATCCAAATTTGCCATTGTTCCTAAAATTATCTGAGATGTGGAAGAGAACATGAACATATACAAGGTCCTATTCATAAGTGTGTTTCTGTCATATGAATCAGACAGAATTCAGCTATTCAGAACAATCCCTGTCAACACAGGTACTGCACGCTGAGGAACATCACTCCATGCTTCACCACACAGAAAGCCACAAACTGCGAAAGCCTCATTTTGGGGAGCGCTGCACTGTTGCATTGCATACATTTCACACGCTAGCTCTGCACGCCGTAAAGAGTATTTTGAAAGTTCTAGAGAATTGCAAACATGGGGAAATTTCTCCCAAAATATGAAAAGTTTTACTAATTCAGAAAGCACAGAATAGATGCTGCAGAGAATTATTTAGCCTGCGTAGAACTACAGGTAAAAAACCTGCTCCTATGCAACTGCTCTGGTGACTACAAATTGTCATTAAGTACATGACGTCCAAAGTGGGACTGACAGTAAGCGCCACTCGCAAAGGAGTTCAGCAAACCTCTACCAGGAGGTGCCTCAGATTTGCCTGACTCTAGGATTCGCAAAGACGCACCAGCTGAAAACACAAAGCACATCTGAAGTAAGTATTAGGTTTAAATCAGTATATTGAAGTATGTGGCATATTTAGGTGGTATTTACATCCTGCAAAAGTAGCAGGTACTGCTGGTACATAAAATCCTATCAGATGATAAACAACAAATGCCTTTCACTTGGCATGGAAAGCATTTGGTGTGTTTTGGGGGGGATTTTTGGAAGTGCTGGTATGTGAAAACCCATGCCGAGCTCCGCCTAGGCTGGTAAGAGAACACTGGTCTCACTCAAGCACAACAAGCCTATTTCAGATACGTATAAAATATTTACAAAGTCCGAATTTACAACACTGGAAGTTATTACTTCAGGCTTTCAGGGAAATCAAGTCCCACCTCTGACACCATTTGATATTACACATGCCAAATCCCTTGATGAAATACCTGCTGTGCCTCACACAGCGAGAGCAGAAAACACCACAGAGAAATAAAGGAACAGACTATCATAAACCAATTGTCTTCGCACAGAGAAGGCAAAACAACAAGCCAAATGAATTAATGAGTTAGTTTAAGAACACAGTGTCAGGGTAGTAAAAATATCCTCTTTAGTGCTGTAGTGAATAAAGGAAACAGCTGTCTAAATATTTGAGTTTTTCTGAAAAAACATTTCTATACTACAGTGAACAGCAAAGCCAGTATTTTCACACACTGAAGAAAAAAGAACTGACCAGAAGCAAAGGGAACCCTAATGGTGATGTTAGCCAATTAACAAAGCTATTTTCACTTGAGGAAAACTGCATGAGAAACTTCTCTGTCAAGGAAGAAAATTAAATTAAAACAGACTAGGCTAACACAAGCTGCTAAATGAAGGAGTCGGTTGAAGTGAACCCAGCCTCGCTGCTGACAAAGTGCGCTGAAGGAGCTCATTGCAAAACTACTGTCACGTTGTCATTTAATCTGCATCTCAACAACTGCCAAAAAACAGATCTAGGGACTATCTGGGAAAATCTTTACACTATTAATTTTACTCTGAGCAATAAGATGGCCTTCCAACATAATCCCTAAACGAGATGAAGAGGCAACTGTATCAAGTGTTATATCAGATCTGCAATGGAGATACAGAAACCCCAAAATAGAGGAACTGGAGGGATTAAGACTAGTCTTCATTTCATGCCAGAAGTCACAGAGTCTGAATATCACCAAGTGCAGTTGCCTGAAGAGTAAGGTTTTCCAAATGAAATGCTCCCATCTCCCCAAGAAGCACCTGAATGAGGAATTCACAGCAGCAGCCTGGGAATAACACTGTGCTAAATTACAATAATCATCTCCTGTAAACCACCTGGAAAGTGTGTCACTTCTGTACGTGACATTTTAACTCAACTTCCCTAAGACTGATACAATGGTCAATGGCCTCAATGTTGAAAGCCAATGTTTTGGTTTTGTATGCTTTCACTTGAAAATCAGGCCCTTAAAAAGTGATAAACTTACATGAATATCAGCATTTCAAAATTTTACCCTCTGCAAATTATGTAATCAGAGTTAAAAGCCATTTTGTTGTCTGAATGAGTGTAAGTGTCATTTCACTTTTATGCACTTTCCTCCACCCTTGAGAATAAAATCACTTCACAGACGGTTCAGATTAATCTTCCCTCCTTAACTTAGAAAAATAAGCATTCCTCTCATTTGCAATAGCACCTAAGTTAAAAGTGACAATTGAGCTCAAAAGCCAGTCTCCAGTAAACCCCCAAAGTAGAGCTCCACAACTTGTTAAAACTGTTCTTTTCCTTTTCCCTGAAGTTGTCTCATCCCTCCTTTTGTGTGCAAGAGTTAAGACAGTAATTTCAAAAATAGCAAGCACGTTTAAAAAGCAAAAAAGTCATTAGGATTTGTAATCGGGATTTTTTTTCCCCCCATGATATTCAAGCATAACTAATTCTTTAATCTACCACTCAGTTGTTTAAAGCTCATGAGCGGTGGAAAAAAGGAAAGAAAGAAAAAAATAATTCACCTCATTCATTAGTGCAAGCAGCTCCTACTACAAGTCACAGCAAAATGCAAGTAAGCAATTTATCCAAGTCCAGTGCTCCCTGCAGCTGGATAGATCCGGACAGGAAAAGAAAAAGGTTTTGACTCCAGCTGCCACCTAACCTCTAGCTGCTCCAGACACAGTAGTTAACACAGTCCGGCTGGCTCAAAATCAGTAGTGCTGCCAAATACAGAGCAAAGGAAAAACTGCTCCTCTTTGCACCATAGCTACGGCTCTGGAGAACATGCCCGAGGCTCAGGTAGGTCAGCACTGCAGAGACTCCCAAGTCACTTCTCAATGTGTTAGCTCAGGTACAAGAACCAATTTAGCCCTCGGAGCACAGAGTCTCTTGTAGGCAAATTTACCCGGCTGAGAAGTGAACCCTGCGTTGACTCAGATGTGTACACTACAGCCCACTCTGTTAATTTACCTGCTTCTAAGCCTGCTAAAGGCTTCTTATGAATCCGAGACTTGTTTTAAAGTTGCAAGCTAATCCTCATATATTCATTTTCCTAACTTTGAAATGCACCTTTAGATAAAACTGAAAAACATCCAGGAAATAATCACTCGGTACTATTTAGAGAACATGAAAACTATCCAATTAAAGTATTCACACACACACACTGAGGGAATCCAGAAGTACATGCTGTACTTTTCAGAAATAAAAAGGGAAGCTATAAAACTACCACTCGCTACAGAACATCAATTGATTGCATAGCTGCATGCAGCTTTACCAAAGCTAAAGAGACGACACAAATCCCAACAACCTGAAATCCCAAGACTAAAGAATCTGGATAATTAGAAAGAAAGCAAGCAGCATATTTTTTCCTGGGTAGTTTCAACAAAAGATTGACCTCAGTGAGTACAGAGCTAAGTATGCATCACATTAGCTTATCAAACACAGTTCAGAGGGTACTGCAGAGAAAAGTGAACATAATCTTTATATACAAGAGTATAAGCAAATGTTAACAACATCTTAAAAGCAATATTACTAGTGTTAATACTAGGTAGATGAAAGATGCTGTCCTGAAAGAAGCTAGTGTACAGAGAAAAGAAACTGAATGAGATAGATATAAGGTTTCAGGCTCAATCAATTACAAGCAGTCTTGAATTACACAAAGAGCTGATCATTTAACAGTGAATGACAGAAAACCAGAACTCAGAAAAAATATCCCTCGGTAATCATCTAAGCTTGCTACTCCCAGCTCGCATGGTGTAACTCACTGTTGAAACACCACAGAAAAAACAACTGAGGCACAAAGACCCTTCCCCACTCCAAGAACCACATACTACAATCAGACAAGATTTTTTAATAGGAAAAATTTGGTATGGACTAGAAAGCTGAGAAGCCCTGACTAATACCAGTCCCTGCCTCCAGGACAGACTCTGGCATCTTCAGGCCACCTCTACCACACGCGGCATAATTTCTCTGCAGAAGCATCCCAGGCAGCTACAAGAACAGAACCAGATATCCCTGGCTACGTCAGCGCAGCTCGAAGGCTGAGCTGACAGGCTCTCAGTGGGGTTAACTTGCTGCTCTGTTGCTCTCAGAGTCCAGCTACAATCTCCTATGCTGTACATCACAGCTAGGGGACTGAGGGGGTTAAAAGCTGGCTGCAGTAGGTATTTGTGCACCTTTGCAATGGTGTCAATGTTCTGTCTATCTCTTGAATGTCTCTGGAGAATTTTTTTTCAGCCCTTAAAACACATTCAGTACTGAAAAATTTCCATTCTGTGTAATCTAAAGCTCCACCACTGCAAATTAAAATAATTTATTTTAGCCTCAGCAGAAATTAAGAATAGTTGATCTCTATCTTCCTTACACCATCTTTTCATAGCCTTGAAGATTTAAGCATTCCCCAGTCTTCCTGTTTTCCAGGCTAAAGAAACCCAAAGCCTTCAGGTTTTCCCCAAAGGCTGAGTTTTTCAAACCTCACGTCCCAGCCTTGTTGGTGCCACTGAGACCCTGCCCTCTTTATCTAGCACATCCTTTAATAAGAAGTCTAAAACAGAGGTTGGATGCACAGTGCTAAGCACAGAAGAATAATTACCTCCACTGCTATTTATCTGACATGTTTCATCACCTATACAGCCCTAATGAAATCTCAGTGTTATGCACACCACCCCTGACAAATTCAGTTTGCGATCCACTGCGATTCCTGGGTCCTTCCTGGCCAGCATGCTGCCTAGCCCATCTATATTTGTGCATTTGATTTCTCCTAAGTGTAACACTTTACGGTTGTCTTTATTAAATTTCACCTCATCGATTTCAGACCATTTTTCCAATTCATCATCTGAAATTCTAAATCTGTCCTCCTAACTGTTTATAATACCTTCCCGCTTTGTCTTCCAAAAATGCTCAAATTATCTTCTTCGACAGTAACAAATGGATGATGAATAATGAGAATATCGACTAGTAAACAACTTAAGCCAGCCTCCTCCAGGAATTAACTTAATAGTCTGACAGCAAACAACCGAGCCCAGCTCAACATTTCAGCCTAATTTCTCAGTGGACTGCAGCGTTGCCTGTCATCATCCAGGCAATGGAAAGAAATCATTTCTTCAGCACCTGCTTTAATCAAGCTAAACTCATCTCGTCACTGTGAAAACTTCTTTCCTCACTGAGTTTGTTGCTGAACTTTTAAATGCTAACATTTAGTTTGGTGGTCAGAGTTTGAACGGGGCCTATTTTTATATGCATATACCTATTTACTGTCCTAGAAAACATTCTCACTGCCAAAAGTATGTAATTAAGCAGGAACCAAAAAAGGTATCAGGAAAAGAAGTCACTATTTACGAATTGAACTAACTATATGAGCTGCAGACTCCTTGCCAAGTTCTTGGATATAAGGCAGCGCTCTCTCAAAACCATGTGCTCCCTTAAATGAGGGGGGNTCAAATGCATAAAAGACACAGGCAATAAAACTATGCTAAATGATCCATGTGCTTCAAATAAAGCAGGAACACATCTATGTAGGTCCGAAGACTATTCACTTGACTGTGGAGCTATTTCATGTTTGCAAAGTTATACAAAAAACCAACTTACTGTTTAAGTCCCAAAATAGCAACTACTCTTCAGCCTGAACACCATGCAAGCTTTATAAACAGAGATGAAAATTTTATTTTATTAAAGACCTACATCTTCAATTGGAATTACTGACCCTTAGAGAAAAATCTATGTAAACAAACTGCAGTTTAATCTATCAAAATTCTGTAGCGTCAGCGGTCTCCTGTAACATTATACAGACCGCTTCAGTAGGACAACTGCCAGCCTTTTCAGGAGCTACACGTATCTTCCTGCTGCTCTGTTCTGCACATGAACGCTCTGCTCTTCTTTCCAATGCCCATTATTGGCACCATTTCTTAATTCTACAACCCCCACATTTGTTTCTGTGTTTAAAACAAGATGGTGATGAATAACAACCCTTCCCTTTGCTCAACACGTTACAACCCCCTCACGCCCTTCATTTCCTGCATTTGGGTGCATTTAGGTGCCCTCTCTTCAATGAAGAGAGCCCATGAGGGAGCCCAGATGCAGGTGCCTTCTGCGGCCCACCTGGGGCCCAGCACTCCCAGCCAGGGCAAGGCTGCACGGCACCCAGGCACCCTTGCCAAACACCACTCCCAAGCTTCCTGGTGTTGGAAAATACAACAGAAAAGAGCCTGGGAAAGGGAAGAAGATGCTAGGCATCGCCCCTCATCCTGAGACAGAGTCACGGTGTGGGACGCGGGACACGTACATGGGCCTGGGAAGCTGCCTTGATCCCACTGCTTTGGAAGAGTCCCCAGCACAATTCAACTCCTCCTTCTTCTACCTCACCACAAGACCTTCTCTGTAGTTTGAGACTGCTCAACAAAAACACTGTCAACAGAAAACATCAACTTACAAGTCACATTGGTGCTTTTGGCAGCTTTTACACAGTGTAGCTATTTTTTATTTTCAAGGAAAGCTTTGCATCTTTTTTTCTCCATTTCATGCAAGAGTGACCAAGGGAGAACAGTAATATATCTGTTAGGTTCTAAAAGGAGGGATACACTTATAACCTAAATCCTACTCCTTAGGGTAGCAATTAAAACCTTTATTCACACAAAAAGAGAAATGTACATTTCCCACACTTGGTTCATACAAATGTTTTGGGGTTTTTTCCCTATAAATTAAGCACCAAAAATTATGAGGACTACCTACTACTAATTAAACAACTTCAGGTCATCCATACTTCATTTCCCGTAAGTGAAGTAAAATAAAGCAGTATCTGACAATTCACAAAACACTGTATCATAATGAAAGTAAGCTGCTTCATGAACACACTCAGGATTTCTTCAAAATGCAGAACTAATAAGCACAGTCATACAAGTTGGCAAATTTGCTTCAAAAGGATGTTTTAGGTCATGTGAATCTTGCCACTGCCAAATTAAGTTAAACACAAAATAATGATAAAACAGGAAACACATGAATACCATCTTCCTCTTCATTGGCTTCTATTTCTTATTGCTATGCTGCTGTTTAACAAGGTTTGCAAGTCCACTTGCAAAAAAGAAAAAAATATCTAACCAGAGCATGCTTCCAGTTGAAGTAATTTTTCTGCTCTCAGTTTTTAGGAACTTCATTTTAATTCTTAACAAGTAGCCATCTCAGCAATCACAAAAATTGCAAGAGCACTGCTGCTTCTTCTTCTTGTCAACTACTAGTCAGAGTTGCATGAATTATTCAGTTTCTGTTGAGCACAGTAAAGGTGAGATCTGATATTTATGCAGACTGAACAACAAAAGAGCCATCCCAAAAGAAATGCAAACCCCACCTTTTGGATCGAGCCAAGTTTTTCATTCATTGCATGCTTCATGCCAAGGCTCCCTCAGGCTGTCGCTATCGGAGCCTGATCTTTACACCCCAGTTGTGAAACGCACATAGTAAAAACTTCTCGAGCAGAATGATTTCACAAATCTGAAACCAATACTACCAAAACTGCTCTGAGAGCAGGTTAGCATCTGCATTAATCTGAGAGGCCAAAAGACAAAACATTCAGCAGATCAGGTAACTGGAAATATTCTCAAGAGCGGTAAGAGCCTTCTGCTGTGCTGCCAGCAGAGCCATACGCCACTGTCCCCATCCTGCTCCCTCCCCGGGGGGTACAGCCTTCAGCTTGATGCCTCCTGGCATAAATACTGAAGGCAAAACACATCTACCTTACTGGCAGCGCTGACAACCATTATGCTACATTATACTGCATGTGAGCACCAAGGCTCCCTCCCTCACTTTTGCTTCCATACCATAATTAAAGCTGCAGAGCCACAGCTCGAGAACAGGGCCCTGTACCAAGAGACACAGTCTAGTTTCAACTCTGTGAACTGGGCAAATATCTCCACATTTAAAAGAAAAACAAGCAAGGAAATCTACTGAGGCACCATCCACACCCAGGTGTGGGAAAAGCCTCTGCCTAGCCTTCTGACTTCACCAGCCTGAAATAGTATCTAGCCAGGCACCAACACACACCCTGGTCTCCAGAGAAGGGTGGGAGATGCCTGGGAGCAGCTCGGCGGTGTACAGCCGCCGATGTGCCGTCCCTGGAGGTGCTTCCCACCTCACCGCAGGACTGACAGGGAGCACAGGGATGCAGAGGAAGGCAGCCGCCATCCCACGCCTGCCGCGCATCCTCCAGCCTTTCAGGAGTTTTGCACTTTTCATGCTAGTCTGGAAGACTACAGTATATTGTATAATAAGGTGATGCTACATTAGCCTGGGATAAACATATTTGTTTCTGGTTTGCCGTTGGCACACTCCAATGGGTCTTTAAACAATTAGATACAGAAATAAGTAAAGGAGTAAGACAAGCATTTGATCCATCAGATCCACATCTTCTAAGCTTTAGCGATCAACTCTCATTGTCTTTATATACAGTGTCAAAAAACCCACCTGACACGTTACCACAGAAAACCTAGCAGATTTTAAAATATTATATGAAATGTATTCACACTGCACCTGCAGACATACAAGTCTTGTCATCATTTTTTTCTGGACTTCAAAGGAAAGAGTCACTGCCTAAAAGCAGACACTACGAGTTTTCCCAGCATTGTAATTACAGTAGAAAGCAGTGCTTTTGTCAGCTGTTTCGTGAACAGCTAAATATTTTCTTTTTTTGGTTCGTCCACTTATGAGTTCTACAGCTTTCCTCTAAGTGCACATAGTTAGTTCCATTCCCTGTATTTCCAACATATGAATTACTTACAGACTCTATATTAAAACAAAAAAAAAAAGGCAATTCTAATGAGGCACAAATCATTAGGCCTAATGTAACTTTTGTTCAGCCTGCATTATTTGGGTCCCAAAGAAGAGAGATGGGTGCAAAAAAGCTCAACATGGAAGCCCAGGTCTATATTCTTCCACTCTTTAATGTCTAAGTCAGGATGTTCAGGATTACAGAAGATTCCTGTGAACAAAGGGACCAAATCCATCAGCCCAAGAAGGAAAGCCTTCCCCAGGGAAGGTGGAAGTCACCACAGAAGGTCAACAGGCAACAGTCTGGCCAGTGGCTCAGCTTTCTCCGCTACAAACAGAGAACAGCACTGGGATTTCCAACTAGGTGAAATTCAGCTGACCATGGACAGTGGGAGGGTTGCCATTGGTTTCTAAATATTGGTAAAAGAAGCATGTCTGGTTAATTCAATTTTGTAGCCCTTTGAGCGATGCTGGAGGCACTGCAGCTGCTTGTCTCAAGATATCAGATTAAAAAACCCACCATAAAACCTCACATGCTCCCACCCACAAATATGGATTTGAATGTATTTCCAGAAGCCTCGTTCCCACTGCTGCATTCATAAACAGTAAGGATTGCTTTTTAAAAGTCACAAAAGTTGATGCTCCACACAAAGCTAAATAAAAGTGCTGCTAGAACAACACTGGTAAGGACATTTGCAAGGAAACTTCCCTACCCAGGGACAAATGTTCCTGTGCAAGCGCAGCTCTGCATCACTTCAGGACTTTCCAGCAGAGGGGAGAGATTTCTGTATGAATACAAAAAATACAGAATGTTGGATTTGAAAGGCAAATCTAGATAATAGCAAGTCTACTTCCTCATTTACTGATTTTAGAAAACGCTTATGACTTTCTTACACTTTACCTTTGGAAAATATCATAGTTCATGTACTGTGTTTGGTTCTTTAAAAAGCTGAAATGTTCAACCCAAAGAAACCTTTTAAAGAAGTTAAGGGACAGGCACATCCATAGCTATACTTTATGACCTCCAGGTATGATCTCAGATGTTCTAAAAATGGTCTTATGATTCTTCATTTTAGAATAGATATTGAACAGTGACTTTAGCTACTAGTTATTTAGTTAGTTAATTAGGTATTGTGACTTCTGCCTTGCATCACAGAGGAAACTGCTGTAAGTTTTAGCAATCAGCTAATGAGTTTTTTCATGTTGGAAAGGAAAAAGGAAAACCAGAAGACACTAAGTTTCTCTTTTTCTTTCCTCCTTTTACAGAAAGGAAAACATTTTAAACCAGTGCAGAGGCTTTGAAGTATCCTACACCACAGAGTGGCCCACAGGCCCTTCCCACCCTTAGGTGAGAAGTCCCCTCACCTGCATTATGTTACGGTGATATGGCAAGAGCACCAGAAAAGCTGCTCTGTCTGGATGGTAGATGACTACAGAAGGAAGCAGGCCACCAGCAGCATCTCCTTCTCTCACATGGAGGTCAGCAGCAACCAAGACATCCTCAGCAAGTAGAGGTGACTTGTATCAAGTAATTCGGAAACCCTGGGCAGTTACCCTCCACCCCCTCCAGAAGGATAGGTGGCAGCAGAATTTGTTTAAAACGTACTTTTTTACAAATTATAAAATCAAAAGGATTTCACAGGTCAAGCAAAGCAAGAGAAACTAGATTTCAGAGATATTCCTAGTGTTTTATACCGCAAAGGTAAAGCGAGAGGATGACAAAGTTTAAAAAGAACTGTAACTTTTAAATTAATCAGCAAGACATCATGAGCTGAACAAGACCTGGCAACACTATCAAAAGTACATCATTAAGTTACTGAACAAGCGCTCCGTACTTGGCTTTAGGCAAGAGCCTGAGAAAACAGGTCACCTTCTAGCCTTTGCAAGAAAATGTCAAGGGTTGTATCTCCCCCACAGCCAAGACACCGTGCCTCTTCGTTATCCTTTCAGTTGGCCATAGAGCAGCAAACGAGATGTCAGCAGGAAAAAGCCTTTTGATCCATCACCGGTTCTACAAAATGACAAAGTAACAGACTCCAGCCTCTTTTAGCTGTTTGCAAAAGCACTACACTTAAATTGTTCTTCTAATCATTCTGAGGGGATTCTGAAACTTTTACAATTTCTGGTTACAACTTCTGTAAGACACCGGATTATATAATGCTGGAAAAAAATCAACTAACCTTTTAAAGAACAAAAGGCTAAGGAAGAGAAATCTTGGTATTTCAATTTGAGTTTAAGATTCCTGATGTATTTAGGTAGCCTGTCTCAAGACCACCCATACATGATTTTGTGATTTATCTGAGAACTTACGATCACAGACAAGTAAACTCTGGCTGGCCTCTTGAACTATTTTAAAACTAAATCCTTTATTTTCATAGAACTTAGTCAAGATCATTTACCAGCAGCAGCTTAGAGAAACTGTTTAGGTTAACAGAGATAAGGCAAACAGTATTTACCAGTCCTTAAGTGAATTTCCTCAGCCCTCTATAAACTGTTATGCTTATCTGATACATTAAGAGAGGACTGACTGCAGATACAGGGAGCACCGCAGCCAACTCGCGTGCTACGCATTAGAAGGAACTGGCTCTTCAGCCATACTGCAAACCAGCGTTAGCAAATAACCAAAAAAAAACCCAATGGCTGCCTTTGCCACTTTAATAAGCTGGCTTGATAACAAGCCTGCAAACTGATAAGACTCAACTGTAAGCTTGCCGCCCTTCCCTGAAGAGGCTTTCCTGCAAGAAGCACGGGTGAGACGCCAGGGCTGTGCTCAGCCATCCCACCTAACAACTGCCCTGCACGTTCAGCAGCCAGACCACTGCTTCCTGCACAGATACCCATCCACCCGATAGCTTTCATTGGCTATTACATTAGTTGAATTAAAGGCAAAACATGGTCTCCACACAGCTAAAGCAAAAACTTCATTAGCCAAGACTGAAGAGAGTGGTTCATTTCCACTCGTGGCCAGTCCAGTACATGGAGGGCTTAAGAATACAGCTCCGGTATGAAATACTGAAAAACTTCTGCATGACTAGAAGTGATTTAGACATATATCCCCTTCAGCTTGCTTTCAGCTGATTGTGAGTTTAGATGGAAAGTCAGTTTATGCATAAAAATAACCATAACTTAAAAGTGATGCATATATAGGGAATCCCATCCTAGAACTACACAACCTGCCTTTTTTACTTTCATATACAAATGTCCCCAGAAGGACAATACTCCTGACAGCCCACCTGAACTAGAACACTGTTACCAGAATATAATTTGATCCTCTCTTGTAATGACCAAAATGAAAGCAGTCTCATGTAATATTTGATCTGACTCTCTGTACATACTATAATTAGTTATTTTTCCAAAAACCTTCTGGCACCAGATCTCAAAGAATGCCTACCTGTCAACACACTTTGTTTTCATTGTCTTTCAGATTGTGTCAGAAATCAACACAGTTCAGTTAAAAAGAAAAAAAGAGGGGTTGGGGAAAAAGAGGCAAGGGACAAAAGTGGAAGGAAAGAAAATGGGACAGGGTTTCTTCCGCAGACAACACCACACACACCCCCCACAAGCCAGAACCTCTAACCCGCAGAATGAGCTGTTCTGCAAAACAGACGGGACAAATCTTCATGGTCCTTCTTTTCATTAAATGCACAAGTCACAAGCCATTGCGACTAGCAATGTCAGTTTTTGCTTGAATTGCAAAACCAGTTTTTGAATTGTTGCCACCCGCTCAAGGTAAAAACATCAAAAATTATTTCTTAGTTGCCCTCCCTAATGCTGCAAATTTATTATGCTTTCAATTTGTAACAACACTTTCTGCCTCTGAGAAGGTGAAAGCAATATATTCTCTATGCACAGCTCTTCTATGAATTTCACATAGATTTTCTTGCGGGAGAAAAATCACCACAGGAGATCCAGATTTTATAGAATAATCAGTTTGCCTTAGGAAAGTTTGTATTAAAGAAAATAAGACCTTTTCTTTCTAAAATTTTAAGAGGCTTTTCAGAAGGCATTTGCCTTAATTAGTCATTGCTATATAAAAACAAATTACTGCAAACTATACTGGGATCCAACCAGTTTTCAAGGATCATGATAATCTGTATTTGGCTAAGTGCCCGAAAACATCCTCAAGGTCTGAGGATATACAAGAGCGATGCATATACTGTTTTATGACACAACAAAGCCTTTAGAAAGTTAAGTGACTGCACACCTGAGTCATCATCCAAATGAGACATTTTGGCCTTTCACATTTACTTCCCAGTGCCAGAGAGACTCTGGATTTTGATGAAGTTAGATCTGGGAGAGGAATGAAAACCAAGAGGTGCTGAGAAAGCAACAGACTCTTAATATACACTGTAAACCTTTATATACTGTGTTGTGAGCCACTCCACTACTTTCCATCCATAACAAATCAAGTAGAGTTATTAAAAGGCAGCAAATATTCCAGTTAAAAAAAATGAGAGGGAAAGGAGAAGCTGTGACCACTCTGGAGAAGACAGAGAAGAGATCTGCTCCTGAAAACACAAGGACAACTGACTGTATTTAAAGTTCAGGCATCACAGTAACGCTTCGTATTCTCATTTAAGGATTAATTTTAAAGATTAATTCTTGCTTTTGTTCTGGAATCCCAGTTGTGGAGAGAAGGACCATGTACCTGGGGGGTGGGGGGAGGAATATACATGCTTTCACTTAAGCAAAAGGCAAAGCAGTACAAGGAGAACACAGCTGTGTACGCCAGACCAAACACTTTCATCACACAGGTGGCACTATTTGGAGAGCAATATTGATATAACAGATTGGGGCACTGGATTGCAAATCAGGAGACTAAAATTCCACTCCTGATTGTGGTGCTGGCTTCCTGCAAGACCATGGGAAAGTCACTGTGGACTCAGAGAGGCAAGTTAAGTTCTTCTCCATATCTCAAACAGTGGAAAAAAAGCATAGCTTGCACATTAACAAAAGTACCAGCATAGCAAAATAGCATTTTTATTGTCATTTACTTTGGTGTGTAATGTCATGCAACAAACTCCAGTAACTCCCAGTGCCTTTTTCAGAGAGAAAATTTGCTGGGGATCTCAGCACACGCGTTACCTCCCACAAGGGCCACCTCATCCATTTCTCCTTTTGGTAACTCACATTGAGAACAGGAGGAGGATGCTGACACACAATGGTAACCAGAAAAAAAAAAAAAAAGAAAGGAAAAAAAAAAGGTTACATTCTCCCTTCTTGGCCTGGGCTCAAGTAAAAACCATCACAAAAGAAATATGTTTGTAGAGAACAAAATATTGTATTGCCCCTACTTCCCCTCTTCCCCCTTTCTGCAAATTATCCCTCCCTGCAGCACTTTTGCTAACATCATGATGTTCCCTCCCAACACCAACACCTGAAAACCTGAGTAATAGTCCACAGACAGATGTGAAAAAAATCTGTTATAACAGTCATTTAAATTGAAATTTATAATATAGTCTTTTTTAAATGCAAGTCCGATAATCAAAGGCTATACAGGCAAGGTGAACCTCAGTGACGCATCCCATGAGTCAATAACCATTAACTACATAGGGATCAAACAAATGAGACCAATAATGAAGTGGCCTGATTAAAGTTATGCCCAAGATATGTTTGTAACTCTTGGGTGGGTTTTTGGGGTGGTTTTATTTTTTGGTTTTGTATTTTGTTTTAAGGCTTTAAAAAAAAAAAACACCCAAACAATTTCTGGTAGATTTATCGTAAGAAAAATAAAAGTCCATATTGGATTATATTCTATACAAGAGGAAATTAAAAGTGATTCATGACAAATCTTCCTGGCTGTTTTACAAGGCATAGGAGCGAACAAAACCGAAAGGGAAGCAAAAGGAATACAACTGACCTCACTGCACTTTCCTCCTGGGAGGACTAGTGGGCTTGCTTCCACTATTCTTTAACAAAACCTTTGAGGTAGTTTATGTACATCAACATACAAGACACAACCTTTGGGGGAGGGGACTGGACTCCTTAAAAAAAAAAAAGCCTGCAAAATAGAAAATTCTCTGACAGAGGTGAAAAAAAAACAAAACAAAACAAAACACAAACCTATTAAAACCTGTTCAGGAAGACAGACTACACAGCCTGGCGCTGCAGGCCAGGCGAGTCAGCCAGGCATGAACAGAAAAGCCCTCAGCCCTGAAGGAAGACAAAAGCTGCACGGCCACATACACGGGCACCATTTGTTTCTATCAATATTTGTCTTCTCTTCACTTCTTGTTCTTACATCATCCTTCTTGCTGGAGAACCTGAACCAAATTGAACAACAATCAGCATCTGCAAGGTGAGATCTGAAGTCTCTGCCTTGCCACAGAGAGGGGCAAGCAAGAAGAGAGCTTCACTTTGGTAGGAGTTACATCAAACCACCCAGATTTTAAACAGACAATAGATTGCAGGAGAAAAGGAAAGGTCAAAGATAAACATGTCTTGCACAGACCGTAAGATCTAGGACCACCCTTCATCCCAGTGGAAAAACAATTTCCACAAATTCAGCATAGCAATAAAGCAAAATCTGTATCTTCTTGCGGTAGGTGTTTCCCTCGTGCCAGAGGAGCAAAACTACTTACAAATGCCTCGGTTTGGAGCTCTAGGCTCCAGCATAAAAGATTCTACAAGATCCCCAGCAAGGAGCAATCTAAGAGGGAAGTTTCTTTGCCTGTCGCTGGGTGGACGCATTCTTCCACACTGCCTCCTCCTGGGCAAGCCACAGATGCCTCGCAATCCAGTTGCAGGAGAATACTGTCTGTTAATGCCACCAAATCCTCTCCAGTTTCATGCCCTGGACTCAATCCAAGATGTGGCCAGTCTAAAATATGAGATTCAGTTAAATGAGCCTGTAGTCAGGGTTTAGCAGGTTTTCTACGAACCTTTCCCATCAGGCAGGAAATATTACAGCTGTAATAGTTTGGGGCTACCTTATTCTTTCCCGTTGGACTGACTATCACGGTCTGAAACAAGAAGTAGACGTTGCTTCCACAAAGCACTAGCTTTTTCAACCAAGGATGGCACCAACTGTTCACAGCTCTGGGACACAACAGAAAAGAAACCTATCGGACTGCAGAGTCCTGTACTGAAACTCCTCCGCACCTCATACCTACTGAAAAGTAACATGGGTGGGCGGTTATTTGTAGGTTGGTCCCAGCCATTTGAGGTGGTCTTCCAAACACGCAGGCTTTCCAGGATTTATCCGCCTGCTGCTCAATTCCATTCATTGGATCCATGAAAAGGTTTGAGTCTCTTGACAGACAACCCCCGATACAGAATTTGGCAGTTCCAGTAGATGCTTGAGGGTTTGGTTTTGGCCTGTGAAAAGCTTTAAACTTTGCACAATCGCTCCTTCCTCCTACTTACTTCACTAGGATATTCTGTAAGTGTCGACATGGCAAACCTCAGACAGGAGATAACGAAGTTTGCGCTTTATTCATTTTTGCAAAACACCTAAGTTAAAAAATAAAAACAAGAATAGGAGACAAACCAGGACATGAACTTGAAAGACAAAAATATATAAGGCAGCTACAGTGTGCGTGTATATAAGAAGTTTTACAGTAATCACAGTATTGTAAATATTTCAAGTACCCTGATTACAGAAGTTGGCAACATGCATTCCAGTCATCACAATTTTCTTGCTACAGAAGAAGGGTATGACATTAGACAGGCCATATTAACACAGGTTTTATAGCAGCCAGTTCACCAAAGCAAGAAAACATCCTCTTTGTCATGAAGAGTCCAAATTTGCATATAAAGAAAAAAAAAAAAAAAAAGAGAGAGAAAAGGGAACAAAAGGCTTTCATTTGAGTTAACTCAGGAACAAATTCATTTGTTTCCAGTAAGATTTAGCAACCTGGGACCTAAGTCTTTCCTGAGGTGAAAAAAGGCAAAAAGTTTGCTAAAGCATCAAAACCTAGCCAGTACATAGCACAAAATCTTAACACTCTGCAAGGCCTACCTGGCCACACAACTACTCACGGTTATTTCCCCATCTAAACGGGAATTTAAAGGCTGAAAAGGGAATTGGTGGGGTTTCAAGCAGAAAGCTTTTAACACCTTTCCCTTATACACTGGTTCTGGTTCAAATACGGCCTCTTCTGCCGCAACACCAGTGAACCAGAAAAGGGTACAAATACGCGTAGTGGGGATGCAGTTCCATCAGAAACAAACTAGTAACATGCCGGTAGTTACCATTCAGTAGCAAAAAAACTATTTCCAGTTCTGAAGTAGAGGTTGGGAGCACCTGCTAATATCAGTACAAGGTCTGTAGGATATTACAGTCCTGCCACGTACAAACACATCACCTATATGGACATGTTTTCTTCTGGTGGTTTCTTTCAAGAGAAACCAACCCCTCAACAGAGGCTTCGACAGTGCAGCAGATAAACAAACATGATTAACTAACTAACTATCCTCTTTGGTCCATTTATCATACTCGGCACTCTTTGCTAGTGAAGGTTAATACCTTCAAAGGAGACGATTTCTCCTTTGAATTACTTAAATGTAAAGTTTACACTGAATAGCATAATTCCCAAGCAGAGCATTCCAGGGCAAGCCAGTACAAAAGTCACTTTCCTCTTTTTTAACTGAAAAATGCAAAAGTAGGGCCTCCTAGGTTTGTAGAAAATATTTGCATTGTTATTAGTATGGCCAAGAAGCAGACAGGAGACATAAACATAATCTTCATACAGATGCTGATGAAGAAAAGGAAAGGCAATTCAAACTCCACTTGTTTTTCCCAAGCTCCGAGCAGCATCCTTTCTGACTGCTGGTACGTACTGCACCAATAATAAATTCAGCCTCTCCAACATGGAGAGTTTCAGAGCTAGCCCTGCCTGCTCCTCCCAAGGTCCCTACTACACTAAAACTTTCAGAAGGCTCACCTTACTTCAGATAAATCTGACAAAGCTTAGCAGATGCTCATCAACAAATACAATTTTACATGTCCAGAAGGTGAAGAAAAAAAAAGAAAAAAAAAACAAAAAACATTGCTTTCAATGACGACTCCAGCAATGAAATGTTTGCCGTGTATTATTCCCATATTTATAGACTACTGTTTATAAATGGACTGTTATGCTTTTTTTGAAAAGGTACCTTTTCTAAAAGACTGATGCTCACATGGAAAGGGGAACACCTTGAAACAAACAGTTTTCACCAAAATAATCCATGGTACCAGATTAATATAAACCCAGGCAAAGGTAATTCACTCCCCAGTTAAGCTACAGCTGTGAAAGGACTTTGCAGCACTCTGGCTAGACAGGCCATCCGATCTCACTGACTCTTCAAGTTCACTCAGCTGCTCTGCACATTAGAAAAAAAGTATTATTACTGCCACCAGTTGTCTTTGTACAAAGATAAAACCTGCATTTTTGAAGCCAAAACTGTTTCTGCTAAACCTTTAGGGAAGCAGTGAAAATTCTGGCCCTGCACCAAGGCACGAGAAGAATCCGCTGCCCTCATACAGCCCTTTATTTTCTGGGAATCGTGATAGAAACAGGGCTTAGTTTTGCCAGTTTTGTCATATTAAGACTTCAGGCAAAAATTTTAGAAGCCTTGCGAAACCATGGTAATTTGCTAATATTTGCTGATAAAGATATTTATTAGAAGCAGCTTGCACCATAGGTTCAGACAAAACATGGTACAAACTGAAGTCAGCTTTTAATCTTGCCCAATATATCAGAGCATCAGGATACAGTAAATTCTCAACAAGAAATCCCAGCATCATATATCTTCCCTCATAAAGACATACGTTAACAGCTATGTGACAAGGTTTCCTCCACAGTCCCTCTCCAGAAGTCCTTCATTAACGTAATCCATTGAAACGGTTTCCTCTGGTGACTTATTTGTGACTATGATAGGTGCCCACTGTGCTAAAAAGCCTTCTCTTCGCACGGCCTGTGCCTGAACAGGAGATGATGGTGTAACCATCGGAGCCACTTAAGAAGAAAGGCCCTGCAGCACGGCTAGAGGAGATATTCCTGGAACATCCACTCATGCTTCAGGTAGGTGAACATATGCTATTAACAGCACCTGCAGGTCATTGGGCTTTCTCATTTGCCCTTCATTTCCATCTATTCAAAGCACCTCTTCAGCTCCTTTGGTGCATTTAGTTGCCAGGAACATCCTTCCAGGTCACGGTATCTGTGTTCAACCCATCTTTTTCTTTCTTTTTCATTCAGGTACCTTTAAGGCAACTCTTCACCACTCTGCTTGCCTTTTTGCAACTAGAAGTTCTCTAGAACAAGGGATCTTTTGCCATACGCTTTTCTAATTACAATTAATGAGGCCAAAGATTTATTAGCTGCACTAGCAAGTCCTTTTCCCAGTTGTTGTTCAGTATGTCGCAAAGACAGTAAATGCATTTTAACTTCTTTCATAGGGATGTGTGTTGCCCCAGGATTTTATTACACAGTATGATTTATATGAGCACCAAGGCAATTCACACATCAAATTACAGTGTCCATCATTTTTGTCAAATGTATCTAGTCAACTGAGCAACACTGAAAGCTGCATTTTCACTAGGAAAAAAAAAAAATTATCTCCATTACCCAGATTAATTAACCATGAAGGTGATACAACCTTGGGAACTTGCTCAAAACTTCTAGTGTGGTAGCTCTACTAGCTTTTCTGAAGCAGTCGGTGTACTTTTGTCACACTCAAACTCTTTCAAAGCTTATTTTCATTCCCTCTTACTCGCATCAAGAGATTCCCTTATCACAGGTTTGATTTTACTTTTACACACAGAATATTTGGGTGTTTCCTAGCCAGCTTTACAGGGCAACATGCATCTTCAGAGGGAAATAAAAAAGTATGAGAAAGCAGCAAAGAAAACAATATGCCAGAGAGTATTAGAGCTGTAAGACAAAGCCATTTATCATTACTATAAATTTCAAAGCTTTTTAACTGAATGCCATCACCCTCAGTTTTAATTACCATGCCACTATGGAAAAACAGATGAACCAAGGACTAGTAAAGATAAACACTTCCTTCCAGTAATTAGAAAATGGACCTTTCTGATGGTCATGTTAGAAGCATTGGTAAAAAACTATGAAAGATTCGAACGAAAGCTTTTTTCCATTTCTTACAGGTGCCCAAAGCAAAGTACAATGAACACACTTCTGTCGCTGCTTCCAAGGTACACCGAACTCCAGAGCTATACATGCTGAGGAGATTCTGAAACTCATCAAGATGTTTTGCCAGCAAAACTTCCATCTACATATGAATGCCTCAATTAAAAAAAAAAAAAATATAATTTCCCAATGCAACATATCTTGCTGCTATTTCAAAGTCAGTATTTTTATGGTGAATCCTCATAATCCTACAGAGCATTCTTCCTGTAGAACACCTCACTAGCAGACACAACCTTCCATTTTTAAAGGGAGATTTCTGTATTTCATGTTTGACCAAAAGGCCTGTGAATTGATAAACAGGGCTTTAATTATCCATTTCAAAGAGTTCAGTAAGTTGATCACAGAATGGCTGCGATTGGAAGGGACCTCTGGAGGTCATCTAGTCCAACACCCCTGCTCAAGCAGGTCCACCTGGAGCCATCTTCCCAGCACCACATCCAGGCAGCTTTTGAATGTCTCCAAGGAGACTCCAGAACCTCCCTGGGCAACCTGTGCCAGTGTTTGAAAAACAGAAAATTAACTGGCTAATAGAGTTGTCAATTTGTGCCTTTTATCTTTTGTCCTGTCACTGGGCATTACTGAGAAGAGCCAGACTCCCTCTTCCTCAGGTCCCCCACCAGGTATTTATACACACGGATGAGATTCCCCTGAGACTCGTCTTCTCCAGGCTGAAGAGCCCCAGCTCTCTCAGCCTCTCCTCATACAAAAGATGCTCCAGTCCCACAGTCACCTTTGTGGCCCTGTACTGGACTCGTTCCAGTACATCCATGTCTTTCTCATACTGGGGAACCCAGAACCAGACCCAGCACTCCAGGCATGGCCTCACTAGCGCTGAGGAGAGGGGAAGGATCGCCTCCCTTGACCTGCTTGCAGCACTCCTCCTAACACAGCCTAGGAGGCTGTTGGCAAATTCTCTAAGATGACCTATAAAAACTCTGTCTCCTTCAACTCCCATAAATCTGGGTGGGTGGAGGAAGTCTAATACAAATTCAGAAGCCATAGCAACTGGATTATAACCAAAAAGATACCTGCAGAGTAACTCTCTGACTGGCAGTACTTCTACGATTAGCCTCGGTTATACAAACAATACCCTACAGTGAAGTATTGTCTCTGTCAATAGGATACAAGATGTGAGGTTAATACTGTACAAAAATTCACATGCATTTAAAACTTTTGTTAGTGACAGTGATATCCCTCATCTTCTATGTGGTAAACAGACAATATTTACGTGTGAGGTAGGTGTCACCTGAGATTCAGAGCTCCAGGGAAGCAGCAGTACCTTGTTAAAAAGGATAAGTGTGCTATTCCCTAATGTGCGAGTTCTTTATATGTATAAATTAACTTTGATTTACATTTAGATTTCGCACAGAAACTGTGAGATATGGAGCAACTGCAGGGAGTCCAGCAAAGGGCCACTAAGCTGATCACAGGACTGAGGCACCTCTCCTATGAAGAAAGGCTGAGAGAGCTGGGGGTGGACCAGATGGCCTCCAGAAGTCCCTGCCAGCCTCAACCATTCCATGCTTCTGTGAAGTTGTCAGAGCTCATATTTTTCAGTTGTGAGTGATTGAGAAAGGGACTTTGACAGGTAGTTCATAAAAATTAAGGACACATTACTTCTCCAGTAAGGTGGCAAACAGAAGATTAAATGACAAAGAAAAAAAAGTAGTTGACAGCCCAGAAGCTGAAACTAATCTCTCCACTGAAATGAATACAGACACATCGCCTTTTGTAGTACAAATATGGTGGGGGTTTGGTTTTTTTTTTTTTGAGTTCACTCTTCCTTTCCTCACTCTACCAAAAGTAACCTCATCTCAGTATGCTCAAAAGGGAGCACCTTAAAGTCATTTTCCCTTCCTCATTACTGATAACGTAAGGACAAACAGCTGAAAAGTTGTTACAGTTAACAGACACTATAAGCACTATTGCAGGAAGCTTTTCTTAAAAGAGATGCAGAAAGATCATTCACTGATAATGTAAACCAAACTTAGGGTTATACACAGAGAGTATATGAGTAACTAAAAATTTCACCAACTGCCTTTGCCAGTTCTCTGCTCGTTGGTAAGAGTCCAGCTGCCTTGTAGCTGCCACATAGCTTCCCGCCCTGCTGCCCACAAACACCTCCAAGATATGCACCTGAGACAACACAACTCATTCGGCAAAGCACTCCTAAAACAGCTCTCTGCTTCTGATTTCTAAACTAGTTAGGATTCCCTAAGCAACACTTTGCTGCACTGCAAATACATACCCTTGCCCGCTATGCTCTTCCTTTCTTCTTCCCAAACTCCCCAGTTGTACACCCAATGTACCCTGCTACGCCATCAGGTTCCCCTCTAGTAATGACAGACACCACGGCTTGTGTGACACCGAACGGCAGGTCTCTCGGAGAAGAAATTAATGCTCCTATGCAGATCTGGTATGTACATCTTTAGTACTACCAGTGTGGTTTTTAACATTAAGATTTACTTTATTACACCAGAAAAAAATAAGTTAAACAGATTTTATTTAAGGCAACCTAGATGTGTTCATTACTGGAGAAGACTCATTTGTAAGGGAACACAGAAAAAAGTTTGTACATGAGAAAGGCTCCTACTTGTTTTTCCAACAATAAAAAACAACCATACATACATACATACATGGAAAACATTTTAGGTGACACTTCTGAAGACACAGCAAACTCTACTACTTGGCAAAAGCAGCCCCCCACAAACAGACAAGTCCCTTTTCATTTGCTAAATGGGAGCACTGCAAAGTAGAAGTGCACTTTGCTCAGCATTAAAACAATAGATAATGCTGTCCTGTCCTAAGCTCAGATCAGATGTAACAAATCAGTTTAAAGCAAAGAGAAATCGTGCACTGAAAAGGAAGGCCAAAATTGTAAGCCCTAGGATGGCGACTTGATTCACAGTTTACTCAAGTTAATGAAAAGACTCCCAACTCCCGCAGATTTCAGCGCGTTACGAAAAAGGTCCTGCAGAGGGAAACGTTCCAAGTCACAAACAGCAACACCATATTTTGATACCTAATTGCCACCACTGCCTATGAAGAAATCCCTGGTGTAAAATAGAGAACAAATACAATAATCTTGCTTTCTCATTTTAAAAATGGCATGAAAGGAACAATAAAAGAAAGTTATTGAAGAGAAGTAGATTGTTCCCAGCTGTTATCATAAAATACTACAGCTGTTCGTGTCATTGCGGCTAATGACCAGTTGCACTTTTTCAAAGATTGTAACACAGTATAACCATTGTAATCTACATCAAACAAAAACTTGGCAAGCATCATGGAAAAAAAGAGACTAAAAAAATTATTTAAATTCTGTTCAATTTTTTTTTTTTTTTTTAATTTCTGTTCGTGGGTTGGTTTTTTGTGTTTGGGGGGATAGGAAGGGATTTTCTATGAGTGGCTCTGCATTCAAATTGTCAATTATATTAAACTGCTTAAATATGATGGTAAATAAAAGGTATTAAGTTACTAACATTGTCTTTTCCAGTAAGAAAAGCAGAATTCAGCCAAGAAATACCAAATTTGTTGTTGAAAAGAGGTGTGCTGTGTAAAACTATCTCAAGTCCAAAGGGGATGACGAAACGTCTTTCCTCTGGAGCTAACAACAGGGTGGGCTTCCCCATCTAGCAGCTTTTAATTGTTTTGTTAACTGCACTATATGTGAACCAAATTGATTTTTCATAAGGATTCAAATACACAAATGCAAAAAAAAGGCTAAAGTGGAAAAAAACTCACATATATAGATGCAGAAAGAATTTTCAGATACAACTCTCTCTATTGGAGCATTACTCCTCAACAGATGGAGAAAAGCTAGCACGTATTCCCACAGAAAATCTCCACAGAACCTGGAACATACTATTTCAAGTAATTTCATGTCGTTTTGAGAGAAAATACAAGGGTATGTGTTCCCCTCTATCCATGTGCCTTCCCCTCCAAAATCACCCGTATAGAACTATAAGACCAGAAAGAAGTCACAAGCTCCTGCACTGCTTTTTTCTCCGCTCCG
>VZSZ01010351.1:0-25295 GCA_013398815.1 Ibidorhyncha struthersii
GACCGGTTTCTCACACAAGGTGCCGTGAGATAGTCTTCCTTTTTCGCGTTACCTGGCAGCCTCTCTGCCCGATTTCCAGCTGCGGTCATGTGAAGGGAAGCACCTCCTCTGCTCACCCATTTCTTAAAATTGTCGCTTGGCTGCATCCTTTAGCAAGTGAAATTCTGTTTATCAGCCTGTTGCTTAGCTTTGCAAACGCCTTGGTACCTAAGCCTGCAGGACCGTGTTTGATACGCTCTGCTGGGATGACCAGCGTCGCATCCAGGGGGTACGCACAGGGAGGGGAAACTGCTGAATAATGTCATTAGGAATCACTGCACGTGAAATAAACAATCAGGTGTCTTTTTATTTTTTCTTTTCTTTTTTTTTTTCTTTTTTTTTTTCCATCCTGGTTTAGGTTTAATTAAGAATTCCTCAGTTACAACTCTGTAGTTGTCAAGGTCTGAGAGACTTGGAAAAACTTGTGTTTCAGTCTTGCTGGCCCAAGCATAATAAAAAAAAAAAAATACCCAGCCTGAATCGAATTTTTATGCTCAGTTCACGGTAGATTTCACTCCATTCTCATGTAAACAGCTTCTACGAATCAACATATGTGTCTGGGTGGTATCTCTCACTTTGTTTTGTAACAAAAAGCCATATTGCATCATTTAATTTGCTCAAGTCATGCAAATAGGAAAAAATCAATAGGACAAAAAGGGGTCGACTTATCCTCCTCCCCACTAAACTGCTGCCCACACACAGAGTCCTGTTGCTTATGGCAAAAGAATAACAACAACACCATTGTGTTTGTTAGTTGGTTCACTAATGGGTGAAACTGGAGAACATCATTCTCCTTCAGTCCCCAGCTCTGTCCAAATGTTCATGCCTTTTGAGGGAGCATTTGTCCTACCCCCTCTATTCCCAGATGAGTGAGAACTGTCTTACTGCAGGTTTTCAGCTGCAGATCTCTCTTTATTCATACCATATGCAGCAGCAGTTTGAGATTCAAGGCAGATATATTTCTTCGTCTTGTCTAGAGACAGTGTCATTAAGCTCCTGTGTGATAATTGAATTAAACTATAAACTAACCACACACAGATAACCTGAAAGATCTAGCGGGGGGGGGGGGGGAAAAAAAAAATGCTGGAAAATATGTCCTTAATTCACCCTGTTTGCAATGTCTTGGTGGCATATATGCTACGGAGATTATTCAGTGCTTGGAGACCCTTGTAGGAATTGGCTGAATGCAGTAAATTGGAAGTTGAATTTTGGTTAGTTTTTGATCTCCAGGCAGTTGAAGGGTTTAATCTCTTCTTACTGTTCCTTGAAAATATCTTTTAATTCCCTTTGTTGTTTTGGGGTGGGTTTTTTTACTAACAGTACTAAAACCCTGATATAAATGTGAGGAATTGACCATATATGCCATAGGAGCTGCTTCTGAGCTGTTGAACCTGTTTTATTAAAGATATGAGTTACACTTTTTAAGGAATATTATTTTACAGGGTTTTAAAATCAGGCTGGTTTTCACCAAAGATTATGTTTATGAGACTCACAAACCTGCTTTATGTTTAGAAAAAACATCAAAATACGTGTCATTTATACTTGACAGAATGAGGTGATTGTTCCATAAAAGACATGGCAAACTATTATGGAATACATTTGAATGGAACTTTTCTAAAAGCACATTTTTTAAACTGTCCCAAACCAGCTGTTTTAAACTCCATCATATATCCACACGACGGAGTGGCTATGACATTAAGAGAAATCTGAATGCTAGCTTCTTTTTTAAANAAAAAAAAAAAAAAAAAAGAATGGAGCATGCTCAGTTGACATTTTCATAAGCACTTCTCGAGTAAGATGCTGGGTCTTTGAGAATTTTTGACCAAAGTATTGATCTGTGTTTATAATGAAAACACTACCATTGCCTGCGGTTTTGGGAACAGGAATGGAGCTTCCATAATGAGTAGATACAGCATTGCACTGGCTCAAGTAAGATTTTTGCATCTTGCGGTTGACATTTAACTCTTTGTCTTCTACTTTTCTGCAATATCCCCTTGTTTATGAAGGGCTACTACATCCCAGTCAAACATTGTAATATCAGTTTTTCTAAAAGTTTGCTTACAGCCCGACAGGCAAAGAAGTCCTCTCTACCTTGGATGGTTTCACAGCCAAGGCTGTCAAGGAATGGGTGAAAAGTAATTGTTTTCAAGTGTGCCCTTTTACAATCATTTGTTTGCTCTGGCTCTTTCACGAACAAAGGCTATTGTTGAACACATCCAACTAAACAAATAACTCATCTTGGGGTCCCTTTAACAGCTGCCTTAGTACAATGATCTATTTACATATTACCCTAAAATTGAAACCGAACTCTTTAATGACATAATCCAGCACTATAATACAGAAGCAGCATATGTTCAACCCAACAGCTGAACAATCTCGTAAGCATATGATTTTTAGACATAAATGATTGTATATCAAATACGGCTTAATGCAACGACTTATTTCACTGTTGTTTTTTTCTGTTGAGATCAAAATTATACGGCCATTCTCAAACCTGATATGACAGAGTACACAAAACAGATGACAATATTCAATGTAAACAATTTCTGTCTATTGTGTCATCTTCTGTTCCTTCTTCTTTGCACCGTTCTTTTTTGTTGATAAACCAATTTAGTATGCTATGCTTTCTTGCGCATTCCAGGATTTATCTTACCTTTAGTCTACCCGTTTTACTTTCATGTGGCTAGAGATTAAAGGATGATCTTACAGATGTTGTAAATTAGTCAGCAGCAGGCATAATCATTATTAGGCATGTTGCAATAAATGTTTGGAAGTTTTACATATTTTCCAGAGCACAGTTAGTTTAAACCACTGCAGTTTGATGGTTTCACATATGACTTTAAAAATCAAAGCAGGAAATTAGTTTACATTTCTCCAAAAGACCAAAGCCATTGTCAACTTTAAGGTCATTTTCAAAGGAGAGATCCAGCAGAAAAAAACCCTTCACTCAAATAAGTATTTCAGCTTTCACTTAAAACTGGTTTAATATACTCCAGGATAAATACATTATCGATTTCCTGAAATTCAGAATAGAACGGTTGTCGTATCTCCCAGCCAGGACAGAGTTATACATCAGACCTCACACAGAGCAAACGTTACCGCCCTATTTTGCTTGAGCATTCTAAAAGTTAAATAACATTGTACTTGATTTTCAGATAATTGATTGACTCTCATTCCTTAATCTTCCGATTAGCTATTATATGACCAAGATTCATTCCAGAAATGACATGAGGGGGTGAATTCCTGTGGTTAATTCCTGGATAGCAGCTGCTCAGGGGGATTAGGATCCTTTTGTCTTAACTTTGAGGACTGAAATGTTGGCAAGCATTACTTCTCCTGTATCACCAGGCAACGTCAATTACGTTTTCCACAAGAAACAGTAAATTAGCTTTGCTATCCCGTAATTTTTTAATTTTTTTTCCCCTGTTCACAATGCATTCTAGAGTCTTCCAGTAGAAGTACAGTTTTCTATCTGCATCGCTGGAGTTAATTCAATAAACACACTGAATATTTACCTAGTAATACCTCATGTTTACTTGTACTTCTAAACACACCATCACACTGCTACCACAAGAAAGCCTACTGCCTGAGATCAACTCCCTTTTGCAAAGCAGGTGATATTACTGAATGTAGGGAAGTACTCTGAAAAGTCTGTAGTCGTGGAGCACTTCCCTTCTTTCCTTCGGTGGAAACACCAAAATAGGTCGTTTCATCCTTACTTTAGTTCCCAGCTTCTTGGTGACATAATGTTTTTAAAAAGTAGCATTTATGGCTAGTGCTTTCGATCATCCCCTATTGGCTTCAGACTTTGTTCTATTTGGCAGACAATGACCTGACTGAATTATATAGGCCGCTTCCCATCAGAACCACAGCAGCACAAGGTACCAAGGTCAGGGTGCCATCATCCCTCAAGAAAGTCCAGCTAATGCAGACGATTGCTTCAGCAGTGTGGATTACTGCAAGCATATAAAGTCTGTTCTCTACTACCTGCATTACAATCCTAGGCAGTATTAAGTCAAGTTCAAAGTTTTAAATGTTATGTATTCTGGTTACAGTTTATTATAGTTATCATTGTATGTTTATTTCTTGTCTTCAAGGCATTTTCCCCCAGATATACCCTATCTAGAACAACATCTGAAACTCAAGAAAGAAGACTAAGGTTAACAGTTGTGCTGCTATGGCCCAAATGAGCAATCTAGCAAAAAAATCTGAACTTTTTCAGGAAAGAAGGGGCTGGGGCTGTGGGAAGAATTCCCCAAAGAATCCAGGGCCGATGCAAACCTTTTGCCATACATGCAACATGCAATTAATAGATTACTGCCTTCAAGGTTTTTTTTAAAAAAAAGGGACAATGCCTTTTCAAAAGAAAATGTGAGACAATTATATTCCCAAGAAGGGTCTGAAGAGAGATAATAAACCGTATGTGGCAGATGTTACTCACATTACTTAACTGCAGGTGCTAGGAAGCCGAGGATAGTCTGAGAACAGCTAGCCGAAAGAACAGAACATTTGATGCGTTTAACGGTCCTGGCAAATCTGGAGGAATTCTTTTTGAAGCCAATGGCAGCTCTTCCAGAGTAAGGGTAGAAGCCAAATGATGTTCTTACTAATCAGTGGTCCAACTTACGCCACTAAACTTCAGTACACATCTCAGATGATCTTTTGACTATAGGTATGGTAAGACTAAATTTTCCTGGAAGGAGTTTGGCTTCTAAATTAAGGTTCCTTTAAGTAGGATTTTGTGTAACTGTACAGGCCATATATTGTGTAATATTTTGAATACGTATCCGTTTAAAACAATGGAGAGTGCATTTCTCTGTTTGTGGTTTATGTAGCTATGATCCATAAATAAAACGCTGAGTTCAGAACTGTGTTATCAAAATACTGCATCCTCGAAGACAGCCAACCTATGAGACGGCATACTCAAACATATCAAGAGTCTTCATGCATTGAATAACTTACTTTATCAAAACTAATTTTGATAATTCCTTTCAATGTTACATTGCAAGGGAATGCATCGGAGAGTCCTTTACAAATCAACTCAGATATGAACTATAGCAAAACTGTGTCAATATTGTCAAATGCACTATTTACAAATATTTACAAATTTTACAGAATAAAGATATTTACCACACTAATACTTCATAATATAAGTGACTTACAGTCTTTGTTTATAACTGCATGGAACAAATAGCAGAAAGAACCTGAGTGTTTTTTTTGCGTTGGATCAGATTCAGTCCCTCTCAACTGGGAACACATTTCCTGCTACCCACCATTGGGATGAATGATCAAAAAACAATCCATGTGGTTAACAATAGATTAACAAAGTGCACTGCATTCAAAGACTAATAAAGACGACTATGCTGTTTTGCATTATTTTTCACGATTTGATGACATTGCGCTCCTTAGGCTCCTGTGTTTACTTAAACACATCATCAATCGTGGTTTCGTGCTTCTTCAAGTACTATGCATAATATATGCTCTTTTTTCAGGACAAAGTTACAGTTTCAATATTGAGACAAACAAGATGTTATGAACAAATTCTACTTTTTTACTTATAAAAAGGCATGTCTGAAAACACACAGCTTGTCCCACCTCCAAGTAGTTGGCATTAGAGAGAACAAAGAGCAGAGCAGCATTTAAAGCATGCAAAATCCAAGGCACCTGCTGAACTCTGCAGCAGTCGTTTCAGTAGTCAGCCTGTGGTATTGCTCGAGATAGATACACCTATTTAACAAATACCTAGATATGATTTTCCTGATGTGTTTTGATGGTAGAATTTTAATTTTTAGTCTCTAAATACTTGAATAGGTCACCTTACAAGTTAACTTTTTGAGTATTTGTTGTAAGAGAAGTGGGGCGAAGGCCTGATGCTGTAGCTCCTCTTTATATAAATGAGCCCTCTAATTCAGAGATTGTCTATGTGATTAAGAGATTGTGGGCCTGCGTCCATAAAATAACTTGAGTACTATTAGTCTTGTCTGAGAAAGAGAAGCAAATGCTTAAAATCTCACTGTACTAATGACATTGCACATTTCATAGTAATAATTTTTGCACTTCTGAAGCAGTGACGTGAATCGTGATGCGTTTATACTAACTGTATTGGTTCCGCTAGCATTATTTATTACATTAGATCATGCAATTTTTTTTTTTTTTAATGTAAGATGAGGAAACAGGTCATATATTTATTTGTCTCTGGTTTGTGGCTTGCAGATACTTTCTGTTACCAACAACACAGAATGTGCGAAGCTACTGGAGGAAATCAAATGTGCACACTGCTCACCTCACGCTCAGAATCTATTCCACTCACCTGAGAAAGGGGAAACACCTGAAAGAGAACTAACTCTTCCCTACCTGTGCAAAGACTATTGTAAAGAACTCTATTATACTTGCAGAGGTCACATACCAGGTAAAACCTATAACAAAATACGGGGCTAAAGGATGTCTGTTTTGAAATGTTGATATTGCCTGAGCGGTCATAGATCCAGCTCTTTACTAGGTAAAATCCCCATGGATATCCAGGGGATTTTGCCCAAGCGAAGACAGAATATCTCAGGGTCTTCACAGCAGATCTAATGTAGCGAGGCAAATATTTTGAGCGCTTTCTTGCCAGCCTCCTATTAAACTTTCCATGAAACACGGGATTGTTTGTTGTCAAAGGCACCTGAAACTATCACCTTCGCTGAAATATTATATGTTCATTCAAATCACATAAACAAGTAGTTGGCCATCCAAAAGGCTATTCTAAATGATAGATAGCTTTAAAATGCAAGTAGTAAAGGATGCTGGCTGTTTGCTGTAGACTCTAAAAGCTGACGAGTAAAGTGTTTTTTCTGGTTTTGTTACCCTAGAAACTGATGTTTTTCCACAGAGTTTAAAGCCCATTGAACTCAAAGGGAGCTATTCGATAGACTTCTGTGATCTTTGAATCACTTCCAACGTGTTGTTAACAAACAACCAAATTCTTAACTAACCTAACACTTCCTCGGTGTAGTCAGTAGAGTTAGCTGGACATAACCAAAACCAGAATTTGACCTGTGTTGTCTAAGGCAGTCACCAAATGTGCGCTATCACTTGTAACTATATCAACAAAATAACCACAGAAGATGGTTCTTTTAGACATGCTGTCTTGATACACTATTATATTAAATAACATCTTTGGTATTCTCAATAGTAAATTATTTATATGTTTAAGACTGTCATTTTTAAACTATGCTTTTTTCCCTGTCCAAACACTACTTATAAATAATGCCACACAGGAGAAAATAATTAAACTGGTTAAGATTATTTTTTTTTACTAGCAACACAGACTGGAAAAAAGAGTTGATAGCAATATGAAAAATGAATTTTTGAATAGTCATATTTGACAAATGAACACAGCTTTGTAATATAATATAAACATATTTGAGTAAAGGGGATAGTTTAAGTGGATGAGATTTGGAGGAGGGTTTTTTAATTGCATGTGTACAGTGTGTACTTGTTTTCTCTGAAATCCCAAGAGCGCGGGGATTTTTTTGCAGTGTTCTTTTATTGACTTGAGAAAACATTTTGAATTTACTTACTTTTTCCCTTTACTGTGGTTTAACATGTATCTCAACCCATTCAAATATGAAAATATTATTATTGTCTTTATAAACTAAGAGATGTTTCTAAGGCTTTCTTAAACCAGCTGTTTCTTGCTCTTTATCACATTCCCCAAAGCAAAGCAGAATAGAACACAGTTGCCAAGACTGCCTGCTGAACAGCGATAACAGATTAGATATTCTAAATGTTTGGCCCTTATAAGAAGTCAGCACAAAGACTTTTTTTGACATGAGTTTGTAGCTAGTGCAAATGATTAGCATATTCTGCAGAGCACATCCCTCATAGTTGCTTTGTGAAAATCTGTGTTTCTGAGGAAACAATTTGTTTAATTGGAAAAAGTGAAAGAGGGAAAAGGGAGAAGGAAGGAGGAGGCGGAGGGAGGGAGAGAGAATGAGAAAGGGCTGAGCAGCACAGGAGCTATAGCCGCAGGAACCTCACTCCTCAGATCAACATATGTGGTGACGAATGACAAATTTATTTTTCTACAAAGTTTGTGTATATGTAAAACTGCTGAAGTGCATCAAGATGTCAAGTGCTTTTTCTGACCACCCAGGTTGCCTTGAAAGATAACCAGATGAAAGCATAACTTTAGCACTGGACAGAGCACTGTGCTTTGCAGGAAAAGAGCTTACATACTTGAGCGTCAGTTAAAATAAGATTTTTCCTTCATCAATCAGATGCTAATAGTCATTCTAAAGACTTGTTCTGAAAGTGGGTTGTGCTAACAAAAAGTTGTTGCGTGCTTACATCCACCAACAGGGGTAATTTGGTGGCCTGACTGTTACATATGGTTGTTGAAACCTATACTAGTATTTCCTGAAGGTATTATTTAAGTAAGAGTCAGGCCCCTCTTTTTGAGAAGATGGCCTACAGTATTTTACTATAGTTTAATAGTCTTATACATTCTAAAATATAAATAAATAAAATAATAGCTTATGTGGGTTTTCTGTTTTACTTGTGGGACCTGTATATCCATAATAATATTTATTGCAAAAGAAAGGAAAAATTAGAAAATGTGGAAGCTATGTTTTCAGTTTAGCCTGGAGGATTAAACAAAGAGTTGGAAATTAACAGGCCCCCAAACCCAAGGTCTCTGGCAATGATTCACTGTGCAATTGTTAAAAAGTCAAATAATTACTCTTCCTCCATTACGGAGTGCTAATTGTTTCTGAACACCAATACAAAGGAGTTTAAGGAAATTGCTGACTACAAAAGTAATTTTATCCCTTAAATCCTGCACAAATGAGAAATATTATTAGCGATTTGAGATACCAAGCATCTTTTCTGGAATTGAATTTTTAGTGGTACATATTAGCCAAGACAACTGAGAAAATATACTTCACTTTTTTGATGAGTTAGCTCCACAAATTCATTTATTGTTCTGTCTCTTTTTGCAAAGACGAGCTCTCTAGCAGACCCTTGGTTAACTCTTTTTAAGACAGCAGTTTGCCTACCAGTTATGACTGTATCAGAACTTCCCTTGACTTCTTTAGGATCATCCAAAGGAAAAGTGGCCTTGATTCTTTATTCAAACAGAATAATGACAATAGCTGTTAGGATTGTATGCATATGTCATCGCAGGACGGTGTAATATTTCACAAAGTCTATGAGACTAGAACTTCCCTACTTCACCCCAGGTGACTGTTCTCATTATTTCTCATCTGATCTTAACTATGAGCCTCAGTTTAAGTGATTACTGATGGGGACACTGGAGTTAAGTGACTCAATGAAACATCTTCAAACGATATGAATTTTAAGTTTTCCAAGGTGATAGAATCAAAGAATCATTTAGGTTGGAAAAGACCTTTAAGATCATTGAGTCCCACTGTAAACCTAACACTGCCAAGTCCACCAGTAAACCATGTCCCTAAGAGCCACATCTACACATCTTTTAAATACCTCCAGGGATGGTGACTCAACCAGTTCCCTGGGCAGCCTCTTCCCATGCTTGATAACCCTTTCTGTGAAGAAATTTCTCCTAATATCCAATCTAAACCTCCTCTGGTGCAACTTGAGGCCGTTTCCACTTGTCCTATCGCTTGTTACTTGGGAGAAGAGACCAACCCCAACCTCTCTACAGCCTCCTTTCAGGTAGCTGTAGAGAGTGATAAGGTCTCCCCCGGGCCTCCTATTCTCCTTTCTGCTTATTAGCAGCCCCAGTTCCCTCAGCCACTCCTCATAAGACTTTTGCTTCACTAGCTTCATTGCTTTTCTTTGGACATGCTCCAGCACCTCAAAGTCTTTCTTGTAGTGAGGGGCCCAAAACTGAACACAGTACTCGAGGTAGGGCCTCACCAGTGCCGAGTACAGGGGAACGGTCACTTCCCTAGTCCTGCTGGCCACGGTATTCCTGATACAGGCCAGGATGCTATTGGTCTTCTTGGCCATCTGAGCACGCTGCCGGCTCATATTCAGCTGGCTGTCAACCAACACCTCCAGGTCCTTTTCCCCCAGGCAGCTTTCCAGCCACTCTTCCCCAAGCCTGTAGCGCTGCATGGGGTTGTTGTGACCCAAGTGCAGGACCCGCCACTTGGCCTTGTTGAACCTCATACCATTGGCCTCGGCCCATTGATCCAGCCTGTCCAGATCCCTCTGTAGAGCCTTCCTACTGTCAAGCAGATCAACACTCCCACCTAACTTGGTGTCGTCTGCGAACTTACTGAGGGTGCACTTGATCCCCTCGTCGAGGTCGTTGATAAAGATATTAAAGAACTGGTCCCAGTACTGAACCCTGCGGAACACCACTTGTGACCGGCTACCAACTGGATTTAACTCCATTCACCACAACTCTTTGGGCCCAGCCATCCAGCCATTTTTTTACCCAGCAAAGAGTACACTCATCTAAGCTATGAGCAGCCAGTTTCTCCAGGAGAATGCTGTGGGAAATGGTGTCAAAGTCTTTACTAAAGTCTAGGCAGACAATATTCACAATCTTTCCCTCATCCACTAACCGTGTCACCTTGTCATAAAAGGAGATCAGGTTAGTCAAGCAGCACTTGCCTTTCATAAACCCATGCTGACTGGGCCTGATCGCCTGGTTGTTCTGTATGTGCCGTGTGATGGTATTCAGGATGATCTGCTCCATAACCTTCCCTGGCACCAAGGTCAGACTGACAGGCCTGTAGTTCCCCAGATCCTCCTTCCAGCCCTTCTTGTAGATGGGCGTCACATTAGCTAACCTCCAGTCAACTGGAACCTCCCTGGTTAGCCAGGACTGCTGATAAATGATGGAAAGTGGCTTGGTGAGCACTTCTGCCAGCTCCCTTGGTACCCTTGGGTGGTTCCCATGCAGCCTGGTAGACTTGAGTGTGTCTAAGTGGTGTAGCAGGTTGCTAACCATTTCCCCTTGGATTATGGGGGCTTCATTCTGCTCACCATACCTATCTTCCAGCTCAGGGGGCTGGGTACCCAGAGAACAACTGGTCTTACTATTAAAGATTGAGGCAAAGAATTAAGTACCTCAGCCTTTTCCTCATCCTTTGTCACTATGTTTCCCCCCACGTCCAATAAAGGATGGAGATTGTCCTTAGCCCTCCTTTTGTTGCTAACGTAGTAATAGAAACATTTTTTTACTGTCTTTTACAGCAGTAGCCAGAATAAGTTCTAGTTGGGCTTTGACCCTTCTAATTTTCTCCCTGCGTAACCTCACAACCTCCTTGTAGTCCTCCTGAGTTGCCTGGCCCTTCTTCTCAAGGTCATAAACTTTCTTTGTTTTTCCTGAGTTTCAGCCAAAGCTTTCTGTTCAGCCAGGCCAGTCTTCCCCATCCGCTTGTCTTTTGGCACATGGGGACGGCCTGCTCCTGCACTTTTAAGATTTCCTTCTTGAAGAATGTCCAGCCTTCCTGGACTCCTTTGCCCTTCGGGACTGCCTCCCAAGGGAGTCTGTCAACCAGGCTCCTAAATAGGCCAAAGTCTGCCCCCCAGAAGTCCGAGGTAGCAGTTCTGCTAAACCCCCTCCTTACTTCTCCAAGAACTGAAAACTCTATCATTTTGTGATCGCCATGCCCAAGACGGCCTCCAACCATCACATCCCTCACAAGTCCTTCTCTGTTCGCAAACAACAGGTCCAGTGGGGCACCTTCCCTAGTTGGCTCACTCACTAGCTGTGTCAGCAAGTTATCCTCAACACGCTCCAGGAACCTGCTAGGACTGTTTCCTCTCTGCTGTATTGTGTTCGCAGGAGATATCTGGTAAGTTGAAGTCCCCCACAAGAACAAGGGCTAGCGATTGTGAGCCTTCTCCCAGCTGCTTATAGAATATTTCATCCACCTCTTCATCCTGGTTGGGTGGTCTATAACAGACTCCCACCATGATCTCTGCCTTGTTGGCTTTCCCCCTGATTTTCACCCATAAACACTCAACCCTATCATCCCCATCATCAAGTTTTAGACAGTCAAAACACTTCTAAACATACAGGGCTACCCCACCACCTCTCCTTCCTTGCCTGTCCCTTCTGAAGAGTCTATAGCCATCCATTGCAGCACTCCAGTTGTGCAAGTCATCCCACTATGTTTCCATGATTGCAACTATATCATAGTTTTCCAGCTGCACAACGGCTTCCAACTCCTCCTGTTTGTTGCCCATGCTGCGTGCATTGGTGTACGTGCACTTCAGTTGGCCTATTGATCCTCCCACCTTTTTCGGGGCAGAAGCCCTAATTCCTACATGACCATTCTCAGGCACTTGATGTTTTCTAACACACCAATAACTCTTGCATCTTTGCTGCCGTATGGATCTCCATCCCCCACCTCCACTGAGACAGCAGACAGAAAGACCTTGCTAGCACACCGTTCCTCAAACATTGGTGTGCCACCCCCAGGCTTATCTCTAGCAAGCCTGGTTTTACCCCTTTCCCCCTTCAAATCTAGTTTAAAGCTCTTTTGCTGAGCCCTGATAACTCCTGTGCAAAGATCCTTTTCCCCATTTGAGATAGGTATACCCTATCTGTCACGAGCAGGCCTGGTGTCGTGTAGACTGACCCCTGATCAAAAAAAACAAAATTCTGCTGGTAACACCAGGCTCGGAGTCAGGTATTGATCTGCTGGCTCTTCCTGTTTCTTCCCTCATCATTCCCTGCAACTGGAAGGACAGAGGAGAACACTACTTGTGCTCCTGATCCCTTAACCAGTCATCCCAAGGACCCACATTCTCTCTTGATTACCCTCGGACTTCTTGTTGCAACTTCATCGCTGCCTACCTGAAAAATCAACAATGCATAACAATCCAAGTGCTGTACCAGGGTAGGAATCTTTCTCTTCACATCTTTAACCTGGCCCCCAGGGAGGTAGCAGACTTCCCTAAGAAGTGGGTCCGGTCTACGTATCAGGCCTTCTGTTCCCTACAGAAGAGAGTCTCCTATGACAATGACCTGTCTTTTTTTTCTTTATGGAAGCAATTTTGACGCAAGACATAGGCCGACTTAACCTCGGTGACACCTCCAAGCTAGATGAACCATCATCCTCGTTATTGTTCAGTTCCACTTGCAGAGCCTCGTACTTATTATGCGAGGGCACCTGGGAAGGTGGTGTAGTCACAGAGGAGATGTGCCTGCCACGCCAGGCAGGAACTTGTTGCCTCCTATCCCTTAAGTCACCATGTTCAGCCAGGTGGAGGGAGGATAGGGACTCCTCCATATTATGCATCCTGTCTGCCTGTTGAGTCTGTCCCAGGGATGGTAGAGAAGCCTGTCTAATATTTATTGTTAATATAGCTAGTAAAGAAAGGCACAGCTGATTTTCCCTTTAGGCATGACCAGAAACTTGATCCATGCCAGCTGAAGAGACATATCCTAAGGAACAAACCTGTGCCACTGCCATGGTGCATTCTGCCATCCGAGGGCATCGGACACATTTTGAACTACATGCTCCCCATTATTTTCCTTTGAAGAAATTGGTTCCCGATGATTGTAGGTGAATTCAGATCCAGGGCCAAATCTGAATCCAGGCATTACCAGAAGGGACGCTTGATAGGATTTTTTTTAACTCCAAACAGGGGCACCCCAGCCCAAAATGCTGAAAACCTAAGAAATTCTGCAACCCACACAACACTTCCAGAAGTTCTAACATAGTCAGCTAATAGTCACAGTCAACATAGTCAACCTGCAGAAAAGTAGCACTGGCTTATAATGTTGCTACAGCTAACGAGCATTGAGGGGATTAACCCTGGCACTGCCTGTGTGCAGGTATGTGCAATGTGTATGAGTATGAGAAGGGGGGCACTAGTCACTTGAAAACCACGAGGAAGTGATGCAAGCTACCACTGAACTTTTTACATTTGGAAAGAATCAATCTGGAATCACCTCTTTGATTTAGTTTTCACTGAGAGTAGAGAAGAGAGAGGAGAATGTGGGGTTTGTGAACAAATTCACATCTAGCTGTCAAAAGTGCAAATCAGACAAAAAAAATCCCAAACAACCAAACCCAGGAAACCACTTCTTTTACACAATGCTGAACTGTACACTCAAAGTCACTACTAGCAGGAAGAAAGCAGGTGAGCCTGATTTCCAGATGCTCCCTAAGCCAGTGTAGGTCTACTCAGATGAGTGGATGATATTCAATCCTGCGTGCAGCACAAACAAGGAAGGGAGCGAATAGGAACTTGACTCGCTGTAAAGACCCGGGACAAATGCTACCACAACACTGGAGCTGTATATCAAAGAGAAGAGGCAGGGGGATGGGTAAGCAGAGAATCCAGCAAAGTGGAATTTGGTGAAGGTGGGATAGGAAGGAAGGTACAGAGTGAGGAATAACTGACCGCACATACGAGTGGAGAGAGGAGGTGAGGATCAGCTGAGAGAAGAAGTTTTCCTTTGAAAAGGCTTGAAATCATGCAACTTATTCCATGGGTTTTTATAAAGGCGAACACAGAAAACCTTCACTGTAACTGCCGTAACTGAAAAGTTTGATGCTTGTATGCAAGACAGAAAGTTTTAAAAGCATATAAATGCAAGCCTGTGCAAAATCTGACACGTAAAAAAAACATTTAAAAACATCATGTTCAATCTTCCTTTGTGATTACAGTTTTCTTTGTTAACACCGGCACTGCTCTGTCAACACATACACAACTGGTAGGAAATGTGTAATGATATGTATGAGTCTTTTAAAATAATAAGTACAGAAATTCACACAGGAGCAGATGTAGCAGTCCTTATTAGGCGTAGTTCTCATAGAGGACAGTGACAGAGCTGTATTTGAATAAAGTCAGACTGAGCAAAATGATCTTTTTTTTTTTCTCTCCAAACAATTCTAGTGCTTAGGGGCACTTGACAGGGACCATTCTTCTGGACACTGTACAAACACTGAACAAAATGGCAAACTCTACACTAAAGATCTTAAAATCTAAGCATGATAAAGAAAACACTAAATGGCTACAAGCAGACAGAAGAGTAGAAGCAAATGTTTTTCTAACTATCTTTAGGTGAAGCTGTTAGTATGTTGAATCTAGCCTATATAACACAAGCAGACTTTTTTTTGTTTGTAAATTACTGTTTTTTATAGAACAAAATTCCACCCCTAATACACAGGTGAAACTGTATTTACAGAGGTTACATTCCTTCCAGTAATGCAACATTTTAGCAATTTACTGACTGATTTTCATAGTTTAATTCAAACCGCATTTTTTATGAGCATTTCTAACGAAAATGGAACATAAGCCTTATCCTTTGTTGGAACCTACTGGTGGGTTTGCTAAATAGCAAAAGGTAACCACAGTGCAACATGTACTTTAGTGCATGATAAAATATTTCATAAGGAAAAGGGATTAGTCTTACATATAAGAAAAGGCATTAGTCAAGTTTGCATCTGATTGTTATTTGAGATGAACATGTACCGAGTAAACAATATGATCATAATATGCTCTCAGTTTTTCTGACTAAAGATAACATTCAGGCCAAGAGTAGTTTATCTTTAGTAACTAGTAGATGGTATAATTGGAAATTTCTAGAAATTATCAGAAATTTTACACCTCTAATTCGCTATTGCGTTTTCTGGGACAACACCCTGTGCCAAGAGAAATAAATTATTAGAGACAAAACCGTGTATTCTTAAGTCAAATAATTCGACAGCAAGATTTTAGATTACCTTTGATTTTGGCATTATATCTACAAGCCTTGGAATACTAGTCCGTGATTATATCAGAGTTCCTCTTCAGTTGTTCCACTTGAAATTATATCTCCCATTTTCTCCAAATAACTACTATAAATTAAAACCAGCTCCTCAGAGATTATATTTACTGAAGCTCCAAATCATGGTAATTAAACTTTTACACCACAACATACTGCCATGTGTTTCCAGAGATTATTTTATAGAAACCAAAGGCAGGCTTTGTCGTGTTATTTTTCCAATATTTTCTAAAGGAAGATGCATATGAAAAGAAGTATAGTTGGGTGGGAAAGGCTTTCCACTCCACAAAAATTCTGGGATCTAAAAAATTTTCCTATTCCACATAAGGAAGAAATTGAACTCTTTCGAAATTTTCCATGAAGAAAGCCACAGAGAGACCACCCCAGGATAGCTAATAAAGTTGTTCTTAGGACATTTACTTGGGAAATGGGAGACTTAGGGTCAAACTCTTGCCTGACAGATGAGGGGCATTGACCTGAATATTCCTCTTCCTAATGAAACACCCTAATTACAAGACATTGGAGTATAATGATATGAGGTTTGCTGTCTGTTTCTCTCTTTTTCATTTAGACCAGAAGTTCAAGTTTGAACCAGAAACTTCACGTTAACTAAAATTTTGTCAAAACTGATAATGTTTCTGCAAAAGCTTTGCTTTTTTAGAAATTGGCATTTTCCAATGAAACACAGCTGTCCCTGATCAGCTCTTACTGTACGTTGTAAGCCAGAGGTTTTATGGCCAAGATCTATGGATTACTGCGTTATTCACAAGTGGTAAAGCCATGCATAAATTAGGCCTCTAATTCCAATTAAGTGCTAATTCTGTGTATCCCATGAGTTATGTCCTGGACCATAGTACATCCTAACACAGTATGCCAATAATGCAAAGAGGAACGAAGGTAACTTAAGGCATATTATCTTAACATCTGTTTTAGTAAAACAGTACATGTATAACTAGCCAAATTCTATCTTCTTAGGTTTAATACTAATGATTAAAAACTGGATAGAAATGATTAGAAGTAGGTTTGTGGACAGAAATAGATATTTTTGCTGTCATTAAACACAGTGTAATATCAGTAGTGGCAGGGTTTTTCCTCAAAGGCTGTCATTTTACCAACTTCTTGTTTCCCCGGGTCTTCGAACTCCTCCTCATTTTAACCCAAAACCTAAAGACCACCTTTCGTCCAAGCCAGCTTAAAGCCAGCTGCAGTGCAGCGTGAGACGTATCCCCCTTTTCAGGGGATGGAAGCTGAGGAAGTAAACCTCACGACGGGACTCTGTGTTCACCCACTGTAATGGTGGGAGTCAACCGGAGGCCAACTGCGTGTCGACACGGAGCAGTTTTCAGCACTACTTCTCGCTTTCTGAGACAACTAATTATTCACCTCTCTGACTGATGTCCTTTGCTCCCAGCATTCCACAAAGTCTTTTCTGCATGTCTTTTACTGAAGTCTTTACTGAAATCTTTGCTACAACAAGCCGCTTTAAAAAAAAAAAAAAGTTAAATGAAAGCTGCTCTTCAGGGAAAAGTGTATCACAGCCTCAACTCTGAACTTTGCCTCTTAATTTTTTAATGAGTGAACTGTAGTGTCATTTTGAATGAATTGGTATTTTTGTTTAAGCACACTGAAAGTAAGGTTTGATCCAAATACAGTTGAATAAACTATAAAAGGTAATACTGAATTTGTATTTATTCAGAGCAGGCCTTTTTTGTGGATAGCACTTTGTTTAAAATGACTTCTTTTTCCACTTAATATATAATCTATTTAAAGATTAGTTTGACGGCACAAAACTGCAGACATGACAACACACTAAATATTTGTATGCTCTTTTGCATTTTTAAGGTTTTCTCCAAACTACAGCTGATGAGTTTTGCTTTTACTATGCAAGAAAAGATGGTGGTGTATGCTTTCCAGATTTTCCAAGAAAACAAGTGCGAGGGCCAGCTTCTAACTCCCTGGACCACATGGAAGAATATGACAAAGAGGAAGAGATCAGCAGGTTCATAAAGATAAATGCTGTTTAATCTGAAAAAAAAACCTTAGCAAAGCCTGTGGTTTTCACAGTGAAACAGCTCAGTGTGTGCTTATGCTCAGCAGCTGTGTTTTCCAGATGTTACTTTCTTTTGCTGCTGCTAGTGTACGTCGAAAGAGAAAGTTACATTAGCTTCAGTATTTCAGTGCCATTTGATATTTGCGTTGCTGAAAAGGTGTTAGAATCCTGGTTTGATCCACCCTGTGGATCTTGGTTACAGTCCACCCTGTGGATCATCCATAGTTCTAGGAAGTAATTTCTACCTGAATTTAATATTGCTAAACAGCTATAATAAGTTCATTAGTAAAATATTTATTTCATGATTTTCAATTTATTTCACTCATGTATTTTTCATTACGAAAATAATTGAATTAGATTGTCCCATCATAAGTCATTATTTTTAAATGCGTTTTAGAAGCCAGATTTTGTCAAATTGCTGGAATTTACTGTATTATTGTACAGTAGAATATTAATCTATAGATTTGTATTTATAAATTGTTTTCTCCTTTTTACCTTTTTTTTTCTCTCTTATTCCTCTGCACTTCAGATCTAAGACAAATTAATTTTTCTTTTGTATACAAACCAAATTTTGCTCCAGTGGCATTCAAATTGATTTTCGGTATTACCTGCTTGCATACATTCAGGGAAATCATTTATTCTGGGTTGTATAACTGTGATTTTAATATCACTGCAGAGCAATCTTTTTATCTTTTAGGGACATTGTGTCATGGTTATGAGAAAAAAGAAATTTCTCACTGTTTCTTTAAATTTTTTTAGAAAACACAAACACAACTGCTTCTGTATTCAGGAGGTTGTGAGTGGACTAAGGCAGCCTGTTGGAGCAGTACATTGTGGGGATGGATCCCATCGCCTCTTCATTCTTGAGAAAGAAGGATATGTGAAGATTTTCAGTCCTGAAGGAGACATACTCAAGGAACCTTTTTTGGATATACACAAGCTTGTTCAAAGTGGAATAAAGGTTGGATTTTTTACTTATCTCTATCTGTTTATATTTTAGCCTGTATATGGGGAAAAATGGAAGAAGCTTTTTTCAGATTTGATTTTAATTTAAATAATAAAAAAAAGAAGAGTAATGACTGCAGACACTACAGTTCTGTCTTGCAACATAGTGAAAACTTCCTTATTTCAGGAAGGGAAAATGTAGCGTCTTATGACTGTCATCACATTTTTTCTATTTCCCTTTCATTTTCTCCTCACTTTAAATTCAGGAGAAACTATCCAACACCAGCATCCCACAGCATTATCTTTGTATTTTCATCCTTTGAGCTCATTTCCGTCCCACTGAATTCAGACGAGTTTTGCTGTGATTCCAGTGGGAGCAAGTTTGGCTCAGGGCCTCCCCTGACCTGCAGCTGCTCAGTGATGCCCTGAGAACTGGGGACAGGAGTGTCCGGGGGACGGGAGTGCTCGGGGCCCCCTGGGAGAGGGGCAGTGGTGCTCACTCCCTCTTGGCTTAACCTCAAATGGGGGACAAGCTGCCCTTGCTGGGAAGCGGCATGTGTTTGAGGTGCACGTAAAAAATGACTGACCCTCCAAATTCAGATGTGCGGGCAGGTTGGTGCAACAGCTTTCATCGTGTTTAATGAGAAAACTTTCATGGTCAGGGGAGGGAATGCTGAATGGGAAATGATGGGAATACATTGGAGGGTGGAGGTAAGAAATTACATCTAGGTATGGGGTAAGTACTGCTGGAAAACTCGTAAGTCTATTGGGGGATATTTTACTTTGGAAATAAGTGTTGTTCCATGTTGATTTCTTGTCATGTTTTAGAGTGGTCATTGCAAGTAAAATCCAGATATATAAAGCAAATTTAAACTGTGATCAGGTTTTGCCTAGAACAGTCAGGACTGTATATCATAAAGCCTTCATGGATGAAAGATATTGACGTACTCTTGACAAAGTAATCTTAAATAATAATTGTGACAAACTATATGGGTTTAAAATGCACAGCACATGCTAACGAATCATTTTGTGTTTCAGCTATAAGGGCAATAAGCCAATTTAAGATAGTCTTTTCTGAGAGGATATCTCAGAGATTTTTGGTTTGTGTTGAAAGAGAGAGAGAAATAAAATATATGACACCTTTTTCAGGAAAAGAACCAATGTATACAGTTCTGTGATTTGCTGAACACTTCCCTTTCTGCCTCTGTAGGTAACCATTACGTTCAAGATACCAAACCAAGACACTTATCGGGATATTTTTGAACATCAATATAAGGCTGTCTCATATTTCTTAACTGAAGATTCTTATAGCTCGTACTTGTGAAAAACTGACACTGAAACTTTACACAGAACTGCTATCGGTCCCAAGCAAACTTTTACAGCTGGAACTTAGAGGAAAAGCTAAATGGAAAACTGATTTTCCATGCTTCTGAATAGGCAATAGCCCAGTTGAGAAGACTCTCAACAGCTACCCTCAGATTCACATTCAACTTTTAGTTCTATTTTAAATCAGTGACCTGATCTTTTTAGTCTTTACTACCCTAACCATCATATGCTACTTTAAACTGTTTCGACTACAACATTTTGTCTAATTCACTTCCCTGAGATAGAAGTTCAGTGACCGAGGATAACTGTCTTGCAGTGTTTAATAGAGGCTGGCAAGAACGGAGGCTTTATTTACTTCACAGGTAAGGAGAAAGGGAATGTGCCTAGAAGCAATACTCCAGCTCTTAAAGAGAAAGGGGAAAGTAGAAGAATTTGAGCTCAGAGGGTTGTGGTTAGTGGTGCAGAGTCTAGTTGGAGGTCAGTAACAAGTGGTGTCCCTCAAGGGTCAGTACTGGGTCCAGTCCTGTTCAATATATTCATCGATGATCTGGACGAAGGGATAGAGTGTACCATCAGCAAGTTTGCTGATGACACTAAACTGGGAGGAGTAGCTGATACGCCAGAGGGCTGTGCTGCTTTACAGCGTGACCTGGATAGGCTGGAGAGTTGGGCAGAGAGGAACTTAATGAAATTCAACAAGGGTAAATGTAGGGTACTGCATCTGGGGAGGAATAACCCCAGGCATCAGTACAGGTTGGGGGCTGACCTCCTGGAGAGCAGCTCTGTGGAAAGGGACCTGGGAGTCCTGGTGGACAACAGGATGACCATGAGCCAGCAATGTGCCCTGGCGGCCAAGAGGGCCAATGGCATCCTGGGGTGCATCAAAAGGAGTGTGGCCAGCAGGTCGAGGGAGGTCATCCTCCCCCTCTACTCTGCCCTGGTGAGGCCGCATCTGGAATACTGCGTCCAGTTCTGGGCTCCCCAGTTCAAGAAGGACAGGGATCTGCTGGAGAGGGTCCAGCAAAGGGCTACAAAGATGATTAGGGGATTGGAACATCTTTCATATGAGGAGAGGCTGAGGGATTTGGGTCTCTTTAGTCTGGAGAAAAGAAGATTGAGGGGGGATCTTGTTAATGCTTTCAAATACTTGAAGGGAGGATGCCAGGGGGATGGGAGCAGTCTTTTTTCAGTGGTGCCCATTGATAGGACGAGGGGTAATGGGCACAAGCTTGAACATAGGAAGTTCCATCTTAACATGAGGAGGAACTTCTTTACTTTGAGGATGGTGGAGCACTGGAACAGGCTGCCCAGAGAGGTTGTGGAGTCTCCCACTCTGGAGACGTTCAAAACCCGCCTGGACGCTGTCCTGTGCAACCTGTTGTAGGTGACCCTGCTCTGGCGGGGGGGTTGGACTAGATGATCTCCAGAGGTCCCTTCCAACCCTGACTATTCTGTGATTCTGTGAATGAGTACATTATTTAAAATACTAAATAGATAGAATAAAACAAAACCCACATAATCCAAATGGTTGTTTTAAAACTAGGGTTCTTCAACGTTTTTATGTTTATTCCCTGCAGTCTGATTCTTACAATCGTTGTCCATGGTCTTTTACCTGCAAGGATGCAAGATCACTGTGACAATGGTAGCAATTACTCATCAAAAAACTACTTGAAGAGTATTTGATTTTACTTACCTGTTATACACTTTAAAACTAGAAATCAGTAGTGGAGAATACTATGTGGACAGAAAATTTTCCAGCAGGCACTGCATATAGTGTATAGCCAGCAATTAAAAAAACCCAACTATCTAAAGCACTGCATCCACATGCAAAGTGTGAGAATCGCTGAATGTGTCCTCTGTACCGACTCAAGAAATGCTTGTAGTCTAAGGTAGATGAATTTGTATGTATACATTTTGCTTGATGTGCCTTATTCTTCTCGTATAGTGGTGCAAGTGAAAAAGTAAAACAAAATCAATGAATTTTTAATTGTCTCCGATCAAACTTAGGCCCATATGTTCCAGTGAAGAGTTTTGCCATGGTAACCTGTTGCCTTTTTTGAGTTCTCTGTTCATTTATGCTGATTCATAGACGACCCAAATATCTAGTCAATTCCTGTATAACATCATCCATATAATGTTATGCTGGAATTAACATAGAGACTCTTCACTGAAGTAAAAGCTGTTCAACTCTTTTCCAACCTTGAAGCAATGGTAGCAAGAAAAGGCAAACGATTCTTTTTCCTTATAAATAAGTGTGAAAATTTTCTCTCATTCCCAACTGTCTGAGAATAGTTTCTGTTAATTTTTTGTCTGTATCTGAAATACAGAAAATACTTAACTCTAGTGACAATAGTAAAAATAGTTTTTCAAAGTTTTATAGACATATGTTGTATCAGGTAAAGAATAATAATGATTATGTAGCTGTGGTAATTTAAATGAGAGGTAATTTGAATTGATGCCTCTGAAAAGTGTTTTGGACAGCTATCCCAGTAAGATTATTTTAATGTTGATAGGCGGAGTAAAATAGTGGTGGTTGATTTTGTATTCTTTTTCTAATGTGAAGGGGAAATTCAGGAGTGATAAAATAGTTACATTGTCACAAAGCAGCAAATCTGTTGCATGATGGTTTTCCAAAGAATATACTTATAACTATCTTGAGGCTTATATAACCAAGAAACAGAAATGTCGTATTTCCTTCATAAAAATAATCCTGGACTTTAGTGCTGATCTCACTAACATCATTTCGCTCATCACAGCACTGGCAGTCAGATAAGGAGGAAAACAATATCTGAAAACAGAGGAAGAGAGGTGGCTGCGTTGTATAGCAATCAGCTGTGATACCCTCCTGAAAGGATGCTGGTTTCTTCCTCTGATGGGACTGATGGTCCCAGTGTTGATGAAATTCAGTCCCTAACGTTGCTGTGAGCAAGTTTGTAGGCCTTCTTCACTGGTCCCACTAACCTAAGCACATAAACAAGATTATCTTGGGTTCCTTCTTGCCAGTCGCCCCTGTGAAGGTCTGTGGATATAAATGGAAATTAAGTAGAAGAGCGGTACAACCTGGTGCATATATTTTATTGGTCCATTGGCTTTTAATGTTCATTGAAGTCATTGAGGTCTCTGCTTGAAAATTGTTCCTGCAGTAAAATCTACTGACAGTTATGTGATTTAATTTTAAGGAGTTCAAATGAAAGAGAAGAAGTCATAATTTTATATGCTGCCAGAATCTCAGAAGGAATTAGCACAAGCATGTAGAAGTATCTCATAACAGAGAGCGATGCCGTGAATGGTTGATGGTAGCTTGTGCTTCCTGGAGGCCCTACTCAAGAGAAGATTAGATGCAGGATTCCTGAAGNAAGAAACAATTTTTCTCGGCACATCTCCCAATTTCTAATCCCATTTGACAGCACAGTTAACAGGAATGCTTTTCTGATCTTCTGTTTTTCAACTTAGTTGTTGGAAGCCATGAATGCATCCTAATGAAGAAGTTGCTATTTCAACATCTGTGGCCTTCTCCAATGTATTTTATGTCACGATGGCCACATAAGTATCATCGTATGGATGGATGGATTGGGCACTTGGCCAAGTCCCTTCCATCACTCCTTAACCTTTCCTTCCGTATCTCAAGAATGTGGTGAAAAGAAGGAAGCTGTGCACCTCAGTCTTGCCCCAAAGTTGAGTAAGGACATGAGTGAGACGTGCACCTGTAACTCGAATCTAGGCCATGCACCTGGGCTCAACTATTCAGGAATATATAGCCCAGTGGAGTGGAGAAAATACTGATTCCGTCACCTGTGCCCATTAATATTACAAAGTACCCTGAGTATGTGGCATGTATGTAGAAGAAAAGAATAAACGTTTAGCAGAAAAAAAGAACTGAAAGTCTGCTTCCCTGCTCTGGTGATTTACTGCTCCATTATGTTGTGGTGAAGAGAGTTGTTAGTTACAGAGCAACATTTTACAGTTGTTCCTTCAGAAAGTTATGTAGCAAAGACAATTTTTTAATGAAAATATTAGTACCCATTTTTTCTTTCAGACTGATTTTCACTACCATTATTTTCTTTTTGTTTTAAACTATTGCCAAGTAGAAGAGAGGCAGAAAGTCTGAATGAGAAGCTGTTGAACTAATAATGGTAATACTTTGATTTCAGTGGCGTTTAAGGAGACCTTAATCAATTATCAAGAAAAAATAGTCCTGATGTATCTGAATCTATTGTCAAAAAATCAGGCAAAATAATGAAATGCTTTAAAAGTATCAGGCATATATGATTTTATCCCATGATGCACTCAGCAGAAAAAAAAAGTACCAAAACATTCTAAATCCTTGAATTTAATGATTTCTTGAGTGCTGAATATGTTATTATTACAAGATCAGTCACCTTGTACTCAAGATTGTATCTAACCTACAGAAAAATGCTGAATGCTCTAGCAGTTCTCCAAATTCCTTACTCCTGTGGCTGGATTTTATCTTATTAACTGGATTATTTCCTAAGATTTAGAAACCTTTAGATTAGTAGCAGCCACCATAAAATGTAGCACAACCTATTACATCAATTTTCACTCATTCTTTTGTCTCCTGAGTCCAATAACATGTATTAGTCTAAAATATATTAGTCTAAAATGTATTGTTCGGAAGGGAAGGCATCAAGGTATGATTTGGCAACAACAAAAAAGGAAGAGCCTACCACTTAACTTGGGAGTTAAATGCTATAATCACCTTTCAAAATACTTTTGGAAAAGCTGAATAGCTCTAGGGCTGCAACTGTTACTCCTTAAATCACTTTTGCGGTCCTTCCCTACGGTCATTCAACTTTCCCAACATCCTTTTAAAACGAAGGATCTCAGAACTGTACAAAGTAGCCAAGTTTACATCTTACTACTGCCAATGCTAAAATCAAGTCCCTGTAGTTACATGGTAGTTTTCTACTTGTAAGTCCACGGACTGAGTTAGTTCTTTAGGTATGGAATTGCAGTTGGGCTTCATGTTCAGTTGCTTGTCATCTCTGATCCTTAAGTTATTTTCAGTTTATTGCCACTTTTTTTTTTATTTTGACCAAGCTGTGGTGTAGCTCTGCTGTATCTGCTGACTACAGAGTCATAAATTGCGCAGCCAGCAAGAATGACTGCAGTCTGTTGCACTTTGCCTCACACAGTGCCTAGAGGAGAAACCCCTTTGAAATGAGTATCCTTAAAACTGCTGTTACGGAATTATCACTTCTGCTTGTGTAGAGA